>WYDI02035754.1:0-44506 GCA_009867235.2 Psittacus erithacus | reverse complement strand
CTCAGAATGTTCTTGCTCAGTCTAAACATTCTAAGCAGTAGCTACAAACATCGGTGTTATCACCGCTGTTCCCAGACTAAAAAATCAAAAACACAGCACTGCACCAGCTACTAAGAAGGAGAAAAATGACTGCTACTGCTGAACCCAGGACAGTAGCTTGACACATTTAAGTGTTCATATAAGTTGTTCTGAAAAGCTGAACCATTTTGGCTAAGTTTTCCCAGAGCACTGTAGGTATCTGTCCCATGGGATATCAGCTTGATTAGCAAAAGGTTAGTAGAGCTCTGAGCAGTTTACCATAGGGTCTGAATATGGAAAATGTGGGCCAGTCTTTGTAACTGACATGGCTAACATGCCAATTTAAATACACCACAAAAATCAATGTCCACATTTAAAAAACAGTCATCTAAAACATGTCTAGATTAGTACAAGGTTTGTGTTCATTAGACCACCCGTTTGTTCCTGTGATTAAGATGTACTTAGGATGATGATTCTAGGATATATAGTTTTAAATGCTTTCTAATCTAGAACATATAAGTGTACCAGCAGTTGTGTATCTAACTTTGTGTTTTCAGCTAACTTTACTGACTGTGATAGTCTTATTCCTTTTGCTTTCTCTTTATTTTGAGCTTATGTGCTGCACACTAAAGCGGGATGTGGTTCAGTGACAGAAATAATAAAATATTTCAACATAATTTTAAAATCAATTCTGAAAAAAATGTTTCAAAATTTTGGTGGGGATACAAGTGTTTTCAGTACCTTTTAAAATAGGGTTTTATTCAGGATTTAATTCCTCATTCAGTTTTCAAGGTATTTTGAAAGTAAATTATTTATATTAGAGTTGCTTGACTTGTTTTTAGAAATTCGCCCTATAATCATATTGCACTTCAGTCAGGCTGTGACTCCCTGTACATTAGCTACAATAAGATAAATGGCTTTTAGACATGTGTATATTTCTACTCAATGGAAATAACTCTCCCTGTCTTTTAGACTAAATTAGTTTTTCTTAAAGTTTAACAGTGATTCTAAGCTTCCCACTTAGAAATTACTGTTTCTTTTCCTTATCTGTTATCATTTTTGTGTGTGTCTATTCTAGTTTCTGCCTGAAAAAGAGGGCATTGCATGGAGCCTTGCTTTCAGACCCAACCAAGGGTCAGAGGAGTTTGCATGACAGGAATAGACCTGGGAAATCAGAAATTCCAGTGTCTGTAGTAGGGAAGCACAGTGTTTACAGGACGACGCTTCCTTCCTTTTTGGGCAGCTCTACAGACAGCTGCGCTGAGGGGATGGAACTAAACTTCTGGCCATTCTTGCATATTTATGGCTCCTCAGAATCAGTTTTGTTATCATCCAGCAAACAATGAAGGAGAGATTGTTTCTTCCTGTTGCTGAGATTCATCAGGTGGCTTTAAATAGTCTTTCAGAGTGTTTCCTAAGGTAAAGTGAAGAAAATTTGGAAATGCTATGATCAGGCAGACTAAGGTTCTTGAACAATAAATGAGCGTGTTGGGTGGATCTGTGTAGCTGTATGAGAATAAGTGACCACTTGCATAAGTGGAATAAGTGGAAGATGATTCTTCAGTTCAGACAGAAACCAAAGCTGATTCAGTAATGAAAGTATGATAATAATCTTTTATTTCTGCACTGTGCAGAAGCAACACTGAACCAGTCCCAAGTCAAATAATATGTCATTTATCTTTTTTTTTTCCTTTTGAAATATTGCAGTACAAATAGAAACAGCCATGCTTTCAGAAATAAAAACTTTTTTAATCATTTTAAAACAGAAATGAATGATAGTTTTATATGCTCCATAACTTTTGCCAGCTTGCATATTTTCCTGTTTCTTTTTCTCCTTTGTTGCTTAGTGGAAGTGCTATATGATGGCAGATTGTCAGAGGCAAATGATGTGATTTGCTTAACACAGAGTCCTTTCAAATGAATAAAGTAAACAACTAAAGAAAGATTTTTCTCTGATCTGTGTTCATAACAGATTTTGCTTGCACTGGGAATTGCAGCAATAGGTAAGAATTCTTAACTTGATGCAGTAACTTTTCCTCTTAAGAATAAACTGAGTGAATAGAATAAAAGTAGACTTAGTAAGGCAATAAAATGTGCACTATAGCAAAAGACAAGATGCCAGGTTGGGTGCCTTTTTAAACAAAGTGTTCTGGCTTCAGTGTTGGCAGATATATTGGATGAGCAATTTGCAACTGTCTTTTTTTATAAAAGGAACTTTAATACAAATAGGGGGAAAAAAAAATTGCAAGACTGATTACATTTTGTGCCCCCCCCCACCTTAATGTTACCATTTAATTAGCCCATATATTGGAAGAGAAGATTCTTTGGGAGGTAGTGCAATGTGATAAGGTATTGTAATGTGATGAATTTGACAAAATTGATCCAGTTATAATAGAATAGTAGCAGCTGAGTAACTGTCACACTATTATTTTCAAGTTTCCTGTGTTATGGTGAAAACTTTATTTGAAATAAAGGTTCGCTCTGCCTGTGATGTCCAAAAAGATGCTTTATTCAATTGCATCTTCTTTGGTCAAATTGCTGTAATAATTAATTTTTTAATTCCATCCTGGAATTCTACTCCAGACGTTATATTTTAGCACAAAATGTAAAGTTCTACATCCTTGAAATTATAGAGATGAATGACTTAAACATATACTCCAGAGCTTTTAAAGGGAAGTTGTTCCTTGGTTCTGAATCTTTGCAGTAAATGCTATATTTTCCAACAAGACTTTAGTGGTCACATTTGTTATACGCATTTGCCTGAGTCTTGAATCAAATTAAGCATGTGCATAGTTGTTTGCAAATTCAGAGGCTATTTAGTGAGAATGAATTTTAAGAAAAAAAAGTACTGGTAGAAATAATACATAATTTTTTTTTCATTACAAAAGATTTAAAGGGAATAAGTAAATTGAAGGAAAACAGAAATATCTAATACTTTCTTATACTGCAACGTCTACTGTCATATAGCCATAACTTTTGCTTAACTAATTGGGACCTAGTCATTACTTCCTCTAGAGAATGAGGTGTGCAAGAATGAATGCGTTTGGTTTTGTTGTTGAATTTTGTTTTATGCTTTTTGATGTTGTATTTTTTTCCCTTGCAGTGATTTTCAGAACACAGATACCAATGAAGAAAAGAAGCAGTATAGCTACTGTAAATATTTTATAAAATGTCCATCTGAAGCCCCTCAACCTCTGGTAATTAGAGGCCATACTGTGGAGATAGACAGGCTAAATTACCAGTTAATGTTTACACAACAAAACATATGCCCAGTACAATATCCTACACTGATGTTACTGAAACCAGAGTCCGGAAATGTACAGTGAAAACAAGACATGGTACTTTTCTTGTGCCAACACAAACAGCAATTACAGCGCAGTGTGAGAGAAGTCATAAGAAATACTACTGCATATCAGTAGTTCAACAAAGTCAGCACTTTTGTGTAATTGCAGGGGAAGAGGGCTGAAAAACATTACAGATCTCAGCAAGAAGTGGCCCTTTATACTTTTAAACTGATCCTTGATAAAACAATGCCGGGGGTCATGAGAAGGCTACTCTGCCAATTTTGCTTCACTGTGGGATCCATTGACATCTGGCTGAGCTGCGGAAGCTGGAAAACTTCTTTAATATTCTCTTGACAGTAAAATGGACATGTGGAAAACATTCTAATCTGTTAATCTTTGGTGCTCCTGAAGAAAAAGGATATTTGGCTTTATGCTTTGTGATGATAAATATTAAGTCTCCAGATCTAGCTGTAAATAAGTTAAAAGCATTTGAATGGGGAATGCAGTTCTTATTTTCCAAATATGAGAGAAGATGGATATGCACCTGTGTAATCCAGATGATGTAATAAATGCCAGGAGGTTTTTTTAATACGGGTAGTTTACCCTGTGTCTTGGCAATCTACTTTTCTTTATGCTGAGTATGTTTTTTCAATGAATATTGGGGAGCAGAATCTCTGAACTTCCTTGCATCCTATGTATTAAAATAGAATCAAATATTGTTTCATTCAGGAGACTATAAAGATAGAATTAGGAGAGATCCAAAGTAATAGATATGTTTTAATAAAAAATGCAGGTTTTATTTAACAGCATTACCTGTACAAATTATTTTTGACCTAGACTTTAATATGGAGCAATAGTAAATGATGGAGATAATGATCTATTCAGTTTGGGATAGGATGCACAAGTTTTCATTTTTGTTGTGAGGTAAGTGTCTCCAGAAATGAGAAGAGGTCTCTCTCACATTAGAAAATGACTGCTAAATAACTAAAACAATGCATAAAAGTAACCCTCTTATACATTTGGTAAAAGTTAAAGTGATTTCCTAATTCTAAGTAGCAAATTATATCATTATAACACATGTACTCTGCTTGAAATATGTGACTTCCTTTGGAAAACTTCAAGTATCTTCTTTTGCAAAACAAGTAGCTTTGGGAATTAACAGAGCTGGGGGTTTTTTTCCTCAAAAAAAGATGAGAACTGTCACGACAGTTTAAAAGATGAAAACAGACTTTTTTATCTGATATGATATGGTCCTTTTCTTTCTGGCCACTTATTAAAGAATTCTGATATTTTGTTGATTGTTATTGAGATCTGTGAGAAGAATCAAATCTGAACTCCAGCTGCAGGTTAGCACAAGCAGTAATAGTGATACAGCCTTGAAGTCCATACCCTTGCTCAAGCAAGCTGCCAGTGAATAATAATTTCAGTAAAGTAAGAATTAGTGCAGTCCACGTCTGTGCTTTTGAGGGATTTCTAGAGATCTGTGGCTTTATAAAATGAGACTCTTCTAAGAAGTTAAAGTGCGCTGCTAGGGCTCTATACCTTGCACTTGCATAGGAGATAGAAGTGCAGCAAAATCTGATTGAAAAGTGGAGGGGCAAAGATGGAAGTTAAAGAGAGACTAGACTTCTTGTGGATGTGCACAGAACCCACCACCTTCCTTGTGTTTCTGTAGTAGCTGAAAACTTGAGCTTCAGCTGTATCTTCCATTTAGATGTTGCTTTGTGTTTGAGAAGTCCAACACATTTTGGGTGTCAAATGAGAAAGAAGCCATAGGCAGGAGTTCTGTGGTTCACTGCCTGGGTGTCCCACATTAACCAATAGTTAGAACATTTATTTAGAAAGAAGATGAAGAAAAATCCCAAGCCCAGATATGATAGTACTACTGCCTGACTATTGGATGTATTGTGCTTGAAAGCATGTGTTCATTTTTTAGCTCTGCTCTTGAGTATGCTTCATTTCTGAGTTAGCTAAACCTTTCTAGGATAGTTGTTGGGGAAGGGACGGGAACGGAGAGGTGGAGGGAGAGGGAGTAGCTGACCATAGCATAGCTTGATTCCTATTAAATAGGTGAAATGTGAAGGAAGATGTTTTAACAGTTGCAGCAGTAACCTGAGTAACTTTCTGGAAAACATAGGTACTGACATCATAGGAAAAGTCTTGAAAGCATGAGACAGGAGTGCTCATCTGCTTAAATTGTAACGTGCAAAAGTGACAGATTGTTACTGCCATCATGTTTGGAATGGTAGTCAAAAGCTTCGGCACACATTCTAGTATGTGGCAGAGACCAGGGAGGCTTTGATTGAAGGATATTTACCAACTGCTCCCTCACATTTTATTTCATCACATCCAGGAGAAACAAGTGTAAGTCTAATTGAAAGCGTGTGAGTGAGAACAATACTAAAACATCACTAATACCTGAAAAGTTTTTTTTCAGTTTAAATGTGGAAGCTTGGTATGCAGTGGAGATGGGAAGCAGTGGCTGGAGCTAAACTAGTGCAAGAAGATGTCCTTGTGCTAGAACTAACAGGCATCAATCTTGGTGTCCAACAACTTAAACTGAAGGCTCACTTTTAGGCTTTTTTAGCATTCTTTGGAGAGGGCTACACAGAGGAAGACAGAAAAGAGTCTGACATTAGCATACATTTTCAGACACCTGAAGAACTCTTAGGAATTCTGATGTTATGTTGAGGTTGCTTCACCCATGTTGGTCTATTGAGCTTCCCCAGCTTCCCAGCCAGGAGCTAGCAGTGGTTTTCAGACTGTGAAGACCACACATGTTTTCTGGGTGTTCATCCCCAGACAAGGAGCTGATACTTCTTTTGGACTCCACAACACATCTGGAGATGAGCCCTGGGGACACACAGGGGATCCCCATTTTTTTCTGAGTGGTGGGTGTGTGTGATTTCAGAGATAACATGGGGAATGAAAGTCAAAACAAAGTGGGTTTTGTGGGTGGATGATGTTCCTAGCTCTAGGGGAGTCAGGTGCTGCTGTGTGAGGGCTTTGGCTGAATTGAAGTCAGATGGGATTTTAAATGCTGTTACCATTTCATTCCTTTAGATACCCTGATGCTGACATACCATAGTATTACAGTGGAATGAAAATAGTTCTGCTTTGCTTTTCTAGTTTTCTCATAAATGCCATCATTGCTACAAATTTATTTTATAAAAGTAAATACTTTCTGACATCCAGCCTGTTTTGTTTGCTCAGATTGGTACCAAGTGTCCTTTGCCACTTGGTGCATCAAGCTGAAAGTGTTTTGTTTTACAAAGTGAGGAAAATTACACCTCTAGGAAGAGTTTTGGCTATGCAACTTAAGCCACAGAGTGAATCAACAGAAATTAGTGTTCCAGTAACAAGACAGGTTTGTAGTTGACAGAAGTTAACCAGGACAGAACAACAAGATGCTGAGAATTTGTAGTTTCTTTCTGAGGTACAGATAACCAAGAAAAGAGGTACCTAAGGTAGATGAACTAGGTTATATGTTCCCTGAATGTAGGAAAAAATAGCCTTTTCCTGTACTGTGATGCTTGGGTCAGATTCGCCATTTACACTGATAGATTCACATGTTCCATATTTGCCATATGCATGTCAAATACTAGATCAGTGCCTTTCCCTGATTCTTCACAGTAGCGCTCTCATCTTTTACAGTAACTCAGTGAAGTGCAGTTTCTGCAGCGTGCGTCTTAAACTTTTTACCTGTGGTTCCATCATGCTTCATTCCACCCATTCTCAGCTCATGTCCCATAATTATGAAATATTATGATAACTCAGCCATTTTAGTAGGTATGTCTGTACTTAGCTTATCCTCTGTGAGGACCTTCACTGTCAGCAGTTCCAAACATACTTTCTCCAATCCCAGCAAAATTGTCTTCTCTCAGAGCAACCCTTAGTATCTTTACTCTCAAGTCAAGTAATTTTTTGTCTTCCCTAGTCATTCAAAGCCCTTGGTTTATTTGCAGGTTTATTTATATTCATTTACACTTGCATGTAGCACATGAAAAAGCCTGATTATCACCTGGTTGCATATATGGCACAGAAATTTGGTGCAGTTGTTGCGCTGCTGGATTAGACGGTTCTCTCCCTGCCTCCCCCTAAGCTGCCCTTTGCTTCTCCTCTCTAGTTCCCCCTTTCTCTCCGGATCGCAAAATTATTGTATTCTCTGCTCTATCTGTTTAACTGGTCTTCTGACTGTGTCCAAACTTAAATCTATAAAACTGATATCCTGTATTTTTAGATTAGATTTTTTCACAAGACACAGTGAGGGCAAACTGTTAAACCACCAGAGGTTTACTTGAGAACAGCAAGTTCTGCTAAAGAGCATCTGGGTCAATAACTGCTTACTTCACATCAGCAGCAGCTGAACTGGGAAGTCTGGCAATGCCCTGTGTTGCTTGGGGAGGGAAGGAAGTGAGCCTGGAAAGTGACTCAATGCTCTGATGATCGCATCTTCAAGACCTTGAAATGTGTCTCCTGCGCCCCCTGCAGGCTTTGTGACCCTAAGCAGAACAAGGGTTGTGTACAGCCCCGAATTGGCAAACCGTGGTGTCTTGTAAAGAAAAGAGTGCACGTATTCAAACAAGGAGCAAAATAAGACTGCATAGGTGTCCTGGGTTCAGCAGTAGCAGTCATTTTTTCTCCTTCTTAGTAGCTGGTGCAGCGCTGTGTTTCTAACTAATAGTGATTTGTGAACATCTGCTTCCCAATATTAATTCTGTTATGGCATGGGATTTTTGTTAGGACTTTCTAAGCTTTTCAAAATCTCAAAATCAGTCTCATGTTTAATGACATTGATTCTCTCTAAACATCCGTGAATGTTCTCTGAAGAAATGGATCTGCAACCGATCTCAGCTTCTCAACCCCACCAATGAGAGGCTTTTTTGTGCAGATGATGCTGTTAGACGGAGACACAGATTTTCCAACTAAGTTTCAGAGAAATTGCTTCACAGTTCTGTGTTGAGTCTGAGGGAAAGAGCATGGTCAGCTACTGCTCTCTTTGCCCTCTGGCATTTTAGCTATGAGACACCAGTTCCTGACAATGTGGTGGAACTTTCCTAAGCTTGTAACTAAGTCCAGACTGTGTGATCTCTTAAAATCAGTACTCCTACTGTACCAAATTTGAGAGTGCAAAGCTACAAGAATATGTCCAAGAATATCATGTTAGAATTACTGAATATTAGCATAACAAAATGTTTTTCTTCCCCAAAACTTGTTCTCGGAAGTGGCCAACCCAATTTTTCACTAAAACTTTCCAAAACAATCCAGCCTGAGGCAGAGACAAGGCATGGAAAATATAAGCTCCAGCAGCTAAAGGCTGACAAAGTAATAAACAGTTGAAAGTAGGGCCTTATGATGGAAAGTGTTAGGGAACTTTAACTCTAGATGTCATTGCCAGCTTTGCTTATAATAAATGTGTCAGTAGCAATATGAAAAGATGTGTGCAATAAGTTGAAGCAATGCTGTATTAACCTATTTTATGCAGCATGTCTGCCCACAAATTGCTTGCATCTCAGTGTGTTTCGGGAGAAAAGGATTTTTTTTTTTTTAATTATTTTTTTTTTCACTGAATGTATTAATTTTCCAACTAAATGAACTGGGAAACTGGAGATTTTAATGTAACAGTGACACCATGTGGCCAGTAGTGATGGCGTTAACTCTGAAAATAGTCTTTCATGACGCATTAATCTTTAGCAAAAGTGAAGTGAGAAAAAGAAGCAGGAAGTAAATGCAGTTAACTTTCAGGGTTTTCCACAGAGAGATGCTGTCCTATTTTATTGCCGTATATGTAGAAATTTATGCTTTCTATTGCTCAAGTACTAAAATAATATTTATTTACTTACATTCATTTTATTGAAATAAAGGGGGATGACAAGCCTTGATTTTAGGCAACTTGATAATGTAACTCATGGAAGGGTCTCTGTAGGCACATCCACCTTACAAAGCATGGCTGGCATAGTTATTTATATTTCTATGGTTATATTTTTCTCTACAGAAGAAGACATTTTTTCCTGGTGGCACACCAAGTAGTGGTGTGCAGCAGACTGATACCAGAGAAACATAATAAAATGACAGTACCACACCATGCCAAGAGCACCAGCTAGGTACTGGCAGGGCTGCAGAATTATACAGTATTAGTCTTGTGCTGCCTTTTGTGTGGGCAATGTTTAACCTAGCATGTGTAGGTCCTCCTTTTGCTTTTTCTTCCCTTCCTTCTCCTTTCCTTGAACAAATGCTGAACTAATACAGTGGTTCTTTGTCATATCTACATGCACCTATCTTTAAGATGCCATGATACTAAACTTCACAATGCTGTGGCCCTTAAACTTCATGGGACAACAAATCTTTTCCTGTTTAATGCATACCTAAGATCCTTGATATTATGGTTTCAAAATCTAATAGTTTAAAAAAGTCCTAATTTATGAGAGACCTGATTTATAGCTTCTGATTTATACCTCATACATCCATGGATTTACTGATGCTAACCCTGCAATTTTTAAGAGGTGTCCCTCTTAAGAAGTTTAACTTCTGTCAGACAAAGCGAGGTTTAAAGATCAGTATGGAAGGAGACTGATTGTCCCAGCAAGAAGTTATGGGGAAGTAGTAAAGCAAATTGAGAAACATGAAGCATTTATTATTCAGTAGCAATAATGATTTCCAGTTAAAACTGGCTATTTGACAAAGGTGATGAATTTAATTCCTCACTCTCTCATTGGGAGGAAGTTAGCATGGGACAGGAGAAAAAAGTCTTCTACCTTCTCTAGAGAGTAAACTAAAACTAGCCAAAGCTAAAGTTTGGAAGGTGTCAGGAATTTAGTGATTATCAAAACTCTGCAAGTGTCAAAAAACATTGGAGCACTTAAGCTGTCCTGTAAGCCAAGCCGTTGTTCACTCACACACATGTCCATGCATAACCACTCCAGTGAGTGCTCATCTAGGACATATCCTACAAAATAGCTGCAGTGCAATTTCTCACAAATCTCAGCACAATTTAATGACAATGAGACTGTGGGCTTCTTAGAGATTTCATACTGACAGTGAATATGAGATCTGATTGACAGTATTACTGAAAAGTTTGAAACTCATTATCTCCTGTAAAAGGCTGACAAATACTGGACATATGATGAAGGAAGTGGCCTTGTTTTACACATAATGTCAATTTTTAGCTTTTCTTTTAGAGCTCCTTATCCTTTTAATGGCTGCAAAAGCAAAACAGCTTCATAGCTGCTCAGACTTGCAGAGAAGTTATTTATTAGGTGCTATTTCAGACTCTGTGCTTGAACAGGCTGTGCTGCAATATTAACCTCCAAATTAGTTAGTAGTGCTGCTGAAGGATGTTTTCCAACATCTGTTTTTAGCACTGTTAGAATAGAGCTTGGAGAATGGATTATTTAATTCATATTAATGAGGAATGGGACCACACTGGAGATGAACTGCAGTGATTGTGCACATGAATCAGAAAACACATTATGTTGCCTGTACAACATGCAAGAGCAGACAGATGCAGCTGAGGCTGCTGCTGAAATAACAGTAGGTTGCAGCACACATCTTATCAGAAGTGCTGTGAATAGAAATTTAAAGGACAGCATCTTAAAGGCAGAGATGCATGCTTATTGCATACTAAGAGCACTGATCTGAAGACCTGACAGATTTGGAGATCAGACAGAGCTGCTGTATTTATACACCATGTCAAGACCTTGTCTACAACTGGCTAAATGTTAAAATGACAAATCCATCCAGATGCAGATACAATTTTAGACATAAAAATGTTTATACAGTACTTCTGGAAAGTAACGGTTTAAGTGTCCTGTACTAGGATGAAAAGCATTGCCACAAAAAGGATGTTACCAATGTAAAGCTGTGACCAGACTTTCTCCTTTTTCCGTTTAGCTGTTATAGTTGATGGTTTAAAAGACAAACCAATTATCACTGCCTGTCACCTGGAGGTTACTGCTCCCACTGCTTTGCCAGCAGAAGGCATGGTTTTTTACACTTTTGCATCTACACTAGGCACTCATTTTCCATCGGAGGTTGTTTGGATTAACTCAGATGAGGCTGCCTGAGAATACTAGGATGTGCTTAGACAAAGATATGTGTTTCATGTTACCTTCATGCTGCTGTGGTACTCCATACCCCTCCATGTATTCACAAACACTTTCAACAAGCACTAATAAGCAACAATAAGCAACATGTACCCCAGTGTTATGAGACTTGTAATGCAAATGCAGAATTACAGTGGCATCACAAAGGTTTGTACAAGCATAGCAAGAAGTTAATATGTGTATATATCCAATGCCTTTAGAAGACACCTTTTTAATGCTGGCAGTATATTTTTTTCTTGTTTTCTTTTCTTTTTCCTCACAGTGAGAGCCCTATGAAGGATTGGAGCAGGCTACTGATAGCAATATACACCCCACAGGAGGAGGTTCTCCCCAGCTTCGACCTGGCAAACTTTTCTAACTGTTTTAACCAAACGCAATTTAGTTGACATTCTTCCCATTTTTTTGCACAAGGAAAAGCGTTTCATTCACTGGAGTTAGAAAGTGACAGCTTATACACTCCTAAAGTTGTTTCTGAGGCTGCTGATCTTTCTTGGGAGTTTAGCAACAATGATGTACCTCAGTACATTATATGCCTATAGCTTTCATTCCCATGTAAAAATTACTAAAAATAACATCAAGAGGAGTGCTCAAGCAGTTATGATATTATCTTACAGCTGGGGGAAAACTCCATGAAAGACACTTTCTTTTACCTCTTCATCTCTGAAACAGTGATTTCTGACAAAAATCTTAAAATCAGACTGAAAGAGCACACATGGTAGTGGGATGCACGCTTGTATCGTACCAGCGCTTCTACATGTTAATGTTCTTTTTCTCTTCCCCGGATCTTCACCATACCCTAAGTCTTTGCACTAAGAGGCCTCAGGTGTGTTTCTGCAGGGACATTTGTAAGCCTGAAAGCTGCCACTGTGGAGCTTGAAGCAACAACTTCCAGAATAAATGTATGCATCTTAGCAGCCAGTGCAAAAGGAGGCAGAATTTCTAGTTGAAAGCTATCATGAATACATATCCTCTGTGTATTGGACACAGATGTGTTGTGTAACACATATTCTGACCGGTGTGTTACACAAAGTGCGTGACAAGTGACTGAAATGTGAAACATATACCTTGGTGATTCACTCCATAATTCACAGATTAGTGTACTTTAAAGTACAATATCCCTTCTTAGAGAGTCTCGTTGTGTGAACAATATTAAACAGTACTGTCTTGCCTGTCATGGTTGTACACTTTGGCTCCGTTGAGGTCTTTATTACAGGCTTTGAGCAGCTACCTAGCTTAAGATGATGTTTCCTCTCTAAAATTAGGACCCTGGACAACACTTCCTTGGATTACTCTTTAATATTGCCTTTCACAAATGTTGGAACTTCAGAGTCTGTAAAACCAATGATAAAGCTATGGAAAGCACTGTTAAAACTTGAAGCAAATGTAACAAAGCATTAGAACTAGAATAAAACCATTCATGGGCATATTTAGAAAGGGGACTTAGCAACTGCAACATGCACGCCATCATCTTTTGCGTACCTTTCCAGCTAGTTGTGTGCATGGCTGTGACAAAGAAGTCAGGTTCTCAGACTAGCCTGCAGGGACACGAGTCCTTCAGGAGAACAACAGAAATAAGCTGTCTATGCAGCCAGGCCTCTAAGCCAATCTTACTGACTTGAAAATCTGAGTAATAGGCATGGTTTAACCTCCAATCTCTCCGAATCAAAAGTCAAAGTTGGAGTTTTGAAAACTTATCTGCATAGGAACTCCTGTCCTGTATCTGAGCTGTGATTCAGTCTGCCTGACTTCTAAACTTTTGGTGTATGTCTGCCTAATTAGCCCTAGGGGGAGGAGAACCCTGTAGGTAGAGAGAAGCTGGTGTCTTTGAAGACCTGATGACTTTTCTGCCTAATACCATTCCCTGCTTCTGATAATCTCTAGAGCCAGAATGCCTCCAAAGTCATCTAATCTCTAAGGGGAAGACTGAAGAGCATTCTCTGACAAGGGGAGGCCCAGTGTTCTGGATCACATACCTAACATGTTATAAGAGAAAAAAAATGCTTCTCAATTTCAGCTTTATTTTAGAATCTAACTACAGAAAGAAGAGATTGCAAGAGGTCACTAAACAAATCAGTAGAAATTAAAGGGTCAGTTTTTTTCTCTGCCTGACCAATCTCCCATGGAAGGCTTTATCCCATAGGAAATTTAATATCTGCTGAGCAGAACTGGTAACTGGTTTGCAATTTTTTTTTTATCAGTTCTTGATAAAAGAATATGCAGAGGAAGGATCTGGAGAGAGAAGGCATTTGGATGCACTAGGAAGAAAATAAAAGTAGGAGGATTATGAACTCATGACAGCTGAGTGTGCTTTCTTCAAGTCTTAATTTAAGTAAGGGTTACCACTGTGCATCAAGTATTCCCTTAAAAATATTAAAAGTAAAGCTTAGAACCTATATCTGTAGAGAACTTCCATGATATCCACCTATTCCATTATTTCAAGCATCTTTAAAACTAGACTTTTGGATGCCTCTCCAGACCTTGTAGGGTGTGAAATTTGCTATTTTGGAGGTTGTGTTTTCTTCTAGACTGGTGAATATGGTAACCAACGAGTCAGATTCACCAGGAAAAGGTTCTTTAATCTTTTATTTCCAGTTTATTGAACCCATGAGCTATTTAACAGATCTGCCAAAATTTCATTCTTCCTTACATTGTGGTGTTGAATTTGAGTGAAAATATCATGCAGTGTTCCTCATAAACAAGAACAAAAAAAATATTTATATGGTGGCTTTATGATCTCTAATAAAGGGGAATGAAAGAAAATTAGAAGAGGGAAAATGCTCAGGAAGTTCTTTATGGAAGAATAGCCATTAATACAAAACACATTTTACAGGGTAGGTGTCCCAAAATCTTTTGGATGACGTGAATCAGATGCTACTATGAAGACTTCCAACTTGCAAAGGCTTATACATATGCTTAAAATTATACATTTGTATAAATGCCTTTATTGTGTTTGGTTGTATGTAAGCTTTTTCAGAAATAGATACAGGCTATTTAAAAATAACATGTAGAGAGATAAAGAGGGAAAAATCATAAAACTCTGTTTGGCTCTAAAACAGCGATCATCTAATCTGCCAAAATCACATGTAACTCACCGTTAGTTCTGTGTTCCACATCCTGTGTTTGAAGAGTCTTACCTTATAAAGATGTCAGAACTAAGACCATTATATGGAATTTCCTCTAAGGAACACACCCATTTGTGGAGAAATGCGTACTTTATTCATCATAACTAATATATATATAGCCTGCAATTTATGAATAATTATAAATAATGTTCCGTGCTGATGTTGCATTTCTGTGGTGTTATCTTCCAGATGGGAGTTGCTGTAGTGGATTCATCTGTTGCAGGTCTGGGTGGTTGTCCCTATGCAAAAGGTGCCACTGGAAATGTAGCCACAGAGGATGTGATATATATGCTTAGTGGTCTGGGGATCAACACGGTAAGATATTTTTACTTTCTACTTAAGACTGTAAGAAATTCAAAAGTGTTTTTCTAAAAAACATGATACATACCTGACAATTACTTCTGCTGTAAAATAAAATACTGGGAGCAAATAGAAGTTTTTACAAATTCAGTTCTTTAACATGGCTTGACACATGAGTATTGTGATGTTCTCTTCACTAGCAATTTAGAGTAGGACTGGTTTGCGTATTTGACAGACATTTGAATAACCACCCTTTTCCTGCCTGGAGCTATGAGAAGCTCAGTAGCAACTGCTTTGAGTCATTACTTTGCCTGAGTAAACACAAAAAAATTACTACTGTAGACATTGTTCCAGAAGTTTGGAAAGACTACAGTGGAAAGACTGAGCAGACCTCAGGTTTTTTCACATACTGCTTATTAATTTGTTGTCAGTTTTTCTTCAATATGGAGAAAAATGGTGGTGTTTGGAGCCCAAGCACAAGGCATTACTATTTCTCACGTGTCCATTTAATTTATTTCAGAATTTTACAGAACCTGTTACTGGCTAGCAGGCGTCGCAATCATTTTTATTTCCCACCCTGTTCTTGGAGAAGAGGGCAAAGCAGCTTATCTGCACTGAGCTGCACTTTAATGAACCTTACCAGTGAGCACCTACACTTCGAAAGCACACATTTAGTATTTCTGGCTTGGTTGGCATGTTAGTTATTATGTATTCCTGGGAACCAAATAATGCTGTCTTCTCCAAAGAATGTGCTCTTTGGTCTTCCTATTTTATTCTAGAAAACTCCCTTCATTGTTCTAGAAATGTAGCATAATGAGATAGTACTGACCCAAGTGATGCAGTGACTTTACCTGTAACTTAGACATAGACTTAATGGAGTCAAATTCAAAGAGAATATATAAAGAGCTCCAAAACTGCAACATATATGGTTTGTATTTAAAGTACTGCAGAAAGAAACTGAAAAGCCTGATATCTGAAATACAAATATCTGAGTTACTGGGGTGCTTATAACTTGTTTGTACGTTGCAGCTCAGTGTAGCATAGATGCCAGGTGAGTTCCTTGACATGAAAAGATCATGGAACGTTTTTCTGATTCATACATCCCCCGAGCACTGCAAAAGCCTCTTCGGAACCTCACAGAGTTCACTGAAATGTTTATCTGCTTTCATGTGCTTCTTAGGGAGTTCTGTGTAGGTCTCATATACCTGTTTAGAAAAGGTTTAATCACAAGTGTCCATTGTACAAGTGGACTCTGTTTCGAACTACTCATACGTGTTTTGGGATAGCTTTTGTGTGAACAAGGAATTTAGTCTTTTGAAATAATACAGTTCTTTGAAATAAGAAGGAGAAATTGTGTATTTCACTTTACACTGCTGCGCACCTTAGACTTTCTGTATAGTCTTTCCTTGGGCAAAAAAAAAACAAATCAACTTTTCCAACAGCAAAAGGATTCAATCAATATAATAAAAGTATCAATAAAAATATTCAATAAAAATATCCTTATTAAATAAAATATACCTTGTTCCAAGCTTTTTGATAAGATTTATTAATCTGTTAATGATCTGTTGTCCAAGAAGGAAGCAGGAATCTAGCTTGTCCTAAAAGTTGAAACCAAATCCCAAGAATCTCACCATCAAATACTTACTTCCCCTTTTGTTCTCTTTTTTTTTTTTTAATATTTTTTTAATTTAAGATTATGCAATAGCAAAACACGAGGCTTTGCTTTCTGACCCTTTTCTGGCGCATTAAGAAAAGAGTGGTTTACTGGATGAGAGATACAGAGCCTCAAAATTATTAGCTTAATATATGATCTTTGATCTTTGCACCGTTGGTTGTTTTTGATACAATGGTCAATTCTGTAAAATCATAAAATCATTTTCACAAATACCTGTTAATATGTCCCTTTTTGTGTAATCACAGAAAATGAAATTATAATTGCTACTGCTGTCCATTTGCAAGGAGTGCTTTCTCATATTCCTCTCAGCTGTGCACTAAAGCTTTAATTTTGTTGACTGAAGTCACTGAAAGTGTCAGCCGAAAGATGGACAGTATTTAAACATACATTACTGGGTTCAGATTGACTAGATATAGCAAAATAATAATTGATGCTTGTTCTATACTGTTCTTCAGAACATGTAACCAAGAAGTGACGCATGAAATGAATCTGTCAAGCTAAATGTGAAATAATTTTCTAACAGAGTCCATCTACAAAGAGATTTATTGGTTCTACCATGGTAATGGATAGATAATTGTGTCATAGATCATTAATGCTTATGAAACTTTGTAGGCAGACATGCACTTTCTATAAAAACATTTTCTATATGGTTCCTATGTAATTACAGTAATAGTATTTGTGTTTATGATGCCTTCAAAGTGCTTGGCAAACAATAAGCCTTTCTGAGAAACAACTAAGTACTGTTAGCCTCACATTTCTGACACCAAAACTGAAGTACAGAGAGATAATAGACTTGGTATTTGTGAATGCTGAATGACAACTGATTAAAAAGTCAATGGCAGTTAAAGGACTTTGCCTTCTGGCAGAAGCTTTTCTGACTTAAGGCACTTATACAAGTTTGTGGATGCTATTGGAGGTACTTGCTCTTGTGCTTCATGGTTTCATTTCTTGGTGTCAAGGAATAAGTCTAGATATATAGAGTGGTTACCACATACTGAAGTACATTTCTGAGTACCTGTCTGATATTTTGACTCAACAACCTTGCAAAAACCTGTCACTACTTTTCCCATCCACATCTGTGAGTCATACTTGTGAATGCTAGGTTTTATGCCCTCATGGTGATCCTCTTTGGTTCACAACACTTCCATGAGAAAGACAATTTAAAAGGCAGAGAATGCTTATATTCCATTTAATAAGTGAGTACTGTGAACATACGTTTCTTATCAATACATATCACATTATGCAGTGTTACAGTGCTGAAAATGTGAATTTTGTATAGTTTGGGGGTTTTATTCTGCTGTCTCCCGTAATCTAACTACCAAGTATGACTAGGGTGGTATGTTTCTCATTTGTTCTAGTAAAAACAGCACAGATTCTCTAAGAATTTTTTAGATTATGTTTTATGTAATAGCACTCTACAAACTAAACCGAAGTAATGACCTATAAAGGATAATCAGAATACGCTGAAATCAACCTTGTTATAACTGTATTAAAATGAGGCAGTTATAAAAAGATGTCTTTGCACGATAGGTTTTAAATGATGTGAAATACTAGAGCCAATTAGAAACTTTGATGCTTATTTTTTAAAAAAAAAAAGAAAGGCTTTGGTTGCATTTCCGTGAAGTAATTCCCATTCTTATTAACATTTTTAGTCAATTCCGGGAATGAAAAATGCACATTTTACTGATATAATGTATATACCGATATAGAATATCGAAATAAGAACTAGATTGAATTAAAGGATTAAGCATCTAAATCAGGTCTTGATCTGAACTTCAGTGCATAAATCTGTAAGTGTTATGAAAGTCTATTTCTGGAGCAGTACATCTTATACTCTTTAATTCTGGGTGACATACATCTCCCAATTTTATGTGACTCCTCAGTGTATTGGTAGTTCAAAGTCTCCTTTCACATCCTTTCTACAGGAACTTTACTGGCTTGTAAATTCCAATCTTCAGAGCAAGTACTTATATCACTCATGTGATCCAATTCTAAAACTTTTACTATACATGAGTAATCCAGGGAACTAATCATGAAGTATTTTTTTCCTCTTTAATCAGTGATCTGATTCCATTTAACAACCAAGTGCTACTGATATGTATCTTATGTTAGTTAAAAAACAGTTGGTTGCTCAAAGGACTTTTTTTTAGCGTGGGGAGATCAAGCAATTGCAATTTTTTGCTCAGTTGTGCTACCAACGTAAATTGTAATTTTGCATTGAAAGGAACTTCTTAAAGGAGATGATATTTATTCAAGAGAATGCAGGATTGTGTTTCTCACTGAACTCAGTTGCCAATAGAAGTGTGTTTCCCCTATTTTTCTGAGCTGCAAATGGAATACTTGTATGCATGAAGTTTCCTAGTGTGGGTGACAGGTAAGTACAGCACTTAAGTAGATATGATATTTTTTCTTCCATCTTCTTCTAGTTGTTATTCCAGTTCTTTATTCCAAATTCTTTTGTGTTTGAAAGTTATTACTTGAGTATCTGGTCCACTGATGTTAAGATAAATCACTCTCAAAATGAGTAGGTCCTTCCAAACAACTGAAGCTGTGACTTGTGTAAGTCACTGTAACTCTACTGTTTTCATTACTGACCTGTGACATGAATCAGGCCCTTTGTTTGCAAAAATTAGACCCTAGAAAAAAAAAAAACCTTGGGGTTTAAGCATTTTCGACATGTGAATTTATTATTCTTAACATTTTTCACTTCTTTTTTAGGGAGTAAATCTTTATACAGTGATGGAAGCTGGAAACTTCATCTGTACAGCCTTGAACAAGAAAACAAATTCAAAGGTTGCACAAGCTTCCTTCAATACTGGAACTGTCAATTAAATTAATGTTTTTTGCAGCTTAATTGCATTCTTCATCTACCTTGACCAAGGACATTTATATCAAGAAAACAAATATAAAAAAATAATTTCAGCAAAGAACCAAAATAAAACCCATATATAACTTTTTCTCATGGGAAGAGTTATTGCTCTGTATTGTCTTGTCAAGAATTATCTGATTTGTAAGTAAGAAATAAACGACTGTAGTACAGAACCTTGTGCTTGGAACTCCTACAGATGAGAAAAATGTATATACGCCAGGATATTTAATTATGTTTTAAATTGAATTTTAGTTCTTTTCAGGAAAACTGAATAGAAGCAGTGACTACATAGTTAATTTTTAATCAGAATGACTTTTAGAACAGTACAAATATTTGCAGTAGTTTATCAGATCCCACGCTGTGTGTGGCCATTCTGTGTTTTATTTATCTGAATCTTTACTTTTCATTTGTCAAGTCAGTTGCGTTAAGAACATGCAGCCAAATCTGAATTCACCATAAGAATACTTAGCAATAGCACTTTTTTGTTTTTGTTTTGTTTAACATCTGTTAGGTTATGGATGACTTTATCTTGTTCCAAGACTTGTGGTGAATGGCCATCTGCCAGATCCTACAAATCTAATGCAAATTTCCTTATTTGTTGCATATGTTAAATTTGTTATAGTTGCCTTTTTTTTTTTTGTTAACTGTATTAAAATGTGTATGAAAAAATTAAAAATTGGCAAGGTTTTCAACCATCATTCAGGGTAATAGTAGTATAGAAGGGGCTGAATTTTTGTGTAAGGTCTTTTCAAACAATTTGATTTTTTTTATTCTGTAGTCTTTAAATTGACATTCTCGCTTGAAAGTAATGAGGTTTTAAGGATTATAATATTCCGCTGGACTAGTTTACATAAGAGAACTACTTAAAATTTTTCTCAGTGCTTTACTGATAATGATATTGTTCTTTTAGATGTGTTAGTTCAGCAAGATGCCAGTGAACTGCATTGTCATTTTTAGATCAGTAATGAACAAATTCAAAAAGCCTTATCCTATTTGTAAACTGTTCAAAAGTGGCATGAAAATTTTGTCATTTTTTCAGCCTGAAACATCAGTACTATTATTGATTGTCTGTGTAGGATCCTTCTGTAATTCTCGGTGTATCTAACGTTGATCCATATTTTTTTCTGAACATAGCCTGTTAACATAGAAACCTAAAATGCTGGACTATGATCTTTTTCATATTCTCATTTTCCTCCAAAATATGAAAAGCTGGGAAAAGGCAAGAGGAAAGAGAGTGAAAGATAACATAAAGAAGGAAAAGACTGAATCATTTTTGTCTGGAACTCAACTCTGCCAAGTTACAGCTAACTCTCGGTTTGCCTTCGAAATACTGAAGTGAACTACTTCTGAGGTCTTTTAGGCAGTGTTGCAGTTTAGAATTGGTACAGCTCAAGGAAGTCAAACTTTACATGCCAAATAACTCAAAGCTATAAATTTGATATAAAACCTCTTTCCTGTTTATGCCAAAATGATAGTCAAAACTAAGATAAACTACATTGTATCACTCTTCGCATGGTAAGAGTCAAAGAATAAGCAAAGAAATTGTTCAGATGAGGCAGGAAATATCTTGCCTACTAATACAAAATACTAAATGGCACACTTTTCTCCAGTATCTAGTAAGAAGACTTTTAAGTACTCTTAAAGATATGAACATCATTACTTGCTTGACCTGTTCTGGATGCATATGGTTGGATCACCACAGAAAACGCTCTGTTCTCATTTTCCCATGATTCAGCTGGGGCTTTGTTATTTAGCAGCTGCTAAGGCTCATATATCTAACCACAAACTTTAATAAAACCAGGTCTTGAACCATTCACCGATTTATAAATTCTGTAATGGATTATATCAAATTAAGAAGTGAGAAATCTGCAGCAGTACTTTGGCTGTTCTTGGTCTAATAATTAGTAGTCAAGCCTAAATGAGGCGCCAGAAAAGACCCTAATTCAGGTTGCATTTACTCCTGAAGGTGACTAACCACACTGTAATACATTCCTGTTTAACAACAGAATTTTGTCATTAGTTTGCTTCTGTGCAGGCACAGAATTAGCTCATTTGGGGCTGAAACATGCAGTTCTGTCGTAGGGCCTGATAAATTTTCTTCTACACAAGATTCTGTGATCATGTTTAACTGACATAAGCAAGACTGACCTCTCAAAGAATGCAAGTGAAGTCATCCCTTGGAAAAAAAAACAAAACAACAAAGTAGTTGTGATGCAAGCCACCTTTTAAATATTAACCTGAATGTCAGACTAGACAATTGATCTGAGATTAGCTTGCTACTCTGCCTGGAAAGATTCAGATGCCCATTTTCTGGCATCCTAATCAACCACCCAGCTATAGGCAGAACTGAAAAATAACTTTACAATTATTAGTAACTTATAGTAAATCTGGATGAAGTTGTGCCATGGGGCAGGATGGAATTAAAGATTTTTGAGACTGGAAAGATCACATGAAAAAAGTGTTTCTGCAACAAGTAAGAGTTGTTCCTTGCACATGTTGGTAAGGGCTTCAGCTGTAGGCAAAGTTAGGAACCGAACTGATACTGTCATTTTTTGGTAAGTATACTAACTACAGCATCTTAACTAAAAGTGAGTGGTTTCACTACTACCATGATTTTTGTGTTGAAGAAAATACCTATGTAGAACATAGACTATAGAATAAAAGAGCTAGCTCTGCTTGGTTCTTTAGGAGTTTTAGACATCTATACTCCTAGTTACCATAAAGTATTGCTAACTTTGGCGCTAGAAGACCTTTATGCTGTGGAGGAGTTTTCAGATATGCCTCTGTGTATAGTGCAGATGCATCTGGGCTGTCCAGTTTGCAATTCTAAGGCTCTTAACTCTCCCTATGCACTGAAACAGGGTACCTATTAAATCACAGGGATGGACAACCTAAAATGCCTTGGTTCTTTACTGGATCTGTTTTAGAAACTACTTAGGAGCTTGTGGAGAGCCTTAAATGCAGGTCTGTTACTCTGTAATGATGTGAGCATTGGAAAAGATGGGCAGTCGCATCTGGAGCCTGTTTTTTACCCGCACGTTCAGCTTCAACCACATAGTGATTTATAGTAATCCAGGGTGGGGGTCACAGACAAATAGGTTGTTTGTCAGGATCCTTACAAGGGAGGAAGAAACATAGAGCCAGATAAAAAATAAAAAACACCCCATGTTTATGTGCCAAAAGTGCCACCTGGGAAGAATTTAGGTCTGTGGGTCCTGGTGCGCAATCCCCATCAAAATCCTTCTTTACTTGTAGTGTGACTGAGAATCCTGAGCTCTCTGAAGTTCCTGCTACTAAAACTTGTTAGACACATAAGGTGCTGCCGGTCTGCTTTCCTGAGCTGGCATCATTTTGACTGTGTGGAGCATTTTAATGCCTGATCTTTGGCTTTAAAAAATAACCATATATTGCCTTTAAGAACAAGAGCTAGTCCAGTAGATGCCATGAGCATCACTCACATGGGTAGCATTGAATTCAGCACATAATAAAGCAGTTGAGACTACATCCCTTCAAAAACATGCCGTCATGGGATTCTGCTACTGCTCCCCAGCATTTCTGACTTTCTAAATCTTTATGCTAATATTCAGTGACCCATCATTAGTGGTGCCTGCTTTTTTAGCCCCTATCAGTGTCTCTCACTGAGTACATTGCTGTTTCATCACGCTGAATTAACCCCCTGGCTGTAGAAAGCTTGCATCCAGGTGTTTGGCTTCCATTAGCAGATGTTCTTATTACTATGTCATTATAAAAATTATATGTGTATATATTTGTTGAAAGGTATGAAGAGAAAGCAACAGAGTGCTGATTATCATGATCACAATTTTGGGAAGAGGGGACATACTGTCTGTTTTGCTGATGGTACTCTGTAAATGTTGAAAAGGGGGTAGTATAAACTCAGAGCATGAAGGAGGGGAGTAGTTACTGACTGCTGTGCCAACTCTTATTGGAGAAAAATTAGGTGTACCAAGATATTTCCTTCTTTGTAGCTTGCTGTACCAGTCACTGCAGAGATCTTGCAGAACAAACATCAGGATCATCTTACTTGTGCCAGGGTCATGGCGTATGTAAACTGGAGTCCCCAGTGGTCTTTGATCTGTGCCCTGCTCTGAACCTGTGGCCAATGTCATGTTTCTGGAAATTTCCCTAATACTTTCACAGTAGTTTTGCTTTTCCCCATATGGTTTGGCAATAGCTAGAAAGTAAAATACTGGCCTCCTTGGCAGGTCAAGACATTATGTTGTTCTGAAGATGTGTCTGGTGTGATTTTTTTGGGGAAGTTAATCAGTT
Organism: Psittacus erithacus; assembly: GCA_009867235.2. Lineage (NCBI taxonomy): Eukaryota > Metazoa > Chordata > Aves > Psittaciformes > Psittacidae > Psittacus > Psittacus erithacus. The sequence goes on along the minus strand of WYDI02035754.1, from coordinate 20,849 downwards.
CCATTAGTAATGGGCATAAGTGTTCTTCAGTGCCTTTCACAAGACAGGAATGACATGGAACCCATACATGGATAGTGCTAATGTATTCCAGCAGCAGCTTGCTTTGTAGTTTAAACTTTTACGTATTTAGGCAACTTGACTCTGAACCAGCACTTTAATATTTCATTTTCATGTATAAATAGAGTTTATGGAAATAAGAAGTAAATATTCTGGTCTTGAATATAAATCCAGAGAGGCTTTGGCTAATTTTCCTTTCTTAATAGCACCATTTCAGTTCATAAAACTTTTATTATTGTAATAAGGATTCATGAAATGAAAACTGCAAGACTGTGAGGTAAAATTCCTATGTTTTGGATCAGTGCCGTTGAAATGAAATACTGTTTGTCCACTGAGTTATACTTAAGGAGTAAAAATATTGTTTCGTTATTGTGAAACCGAAAAATGAGTATTCTCTGCCACTGTTTTTTTTAATATGCTTTCTCAGACTGCCTTAAGTTCTCTTTATAGATTGTGAAATGTCTGAGAACAGACTGAACAGAAGAATCAATCTGGAGATGTGAATGAAAGACACCTTCCAGTTCTTGACTTACTGATCAATGCTTTTCTTATGTTATATTTTTGAAGATATTTTTTTTCCCTATAGTCCTGCTCTAATGCAGTGTTAGTCTTCATTACTGCAATAACACTGCAGGCAGAAGGACTACAGCCAAAGTCAACTTCGTCCTTTGAAACCAATGTCAGAGAGATTATGTGTTTGTTAAGGAATTATCATGTACTCTCTTGGTTAAATGCATTTGTGATTTTGCAATATGTGGTGTTAAAGCTGAAATAAAATATATCTCAGTGTTTACTGAAACTGATATGCTTGTGTATTACACCAGATTCAGCAGCTCTGACTAACCACCTCACACACACAGCATTAGCAAATATAAGCTGTCACTCTGACTCGTACGCCTGTGTTGACTTTGTTACCTTGTAATCCATTTGGGGTGCATTTTCTTCAGATTACCTTTTTATCAGTTGTTTGTTTGTGCTTTTATAGCTGACAAATCTCTTCTAAATTACTGGGGAAATATTTCTTCCCTCCATTAATAAAACATTAAAAGCTAGAGCCAGGACTGGAGGTAGGAGTCAAAAAATTCAATGAGGCATTATCTAACTTCAGATGTTCCACTGCAGAGTAGAAATCTGTGCTCTTTAAGTGATGTCTAAGACCCCCTACACACTTCATGGGAGACTGAACAATTTCAGCATGTGGTCTGAAACATCACTGTGTTGATCAGGGAATGTTCTTGGAAAAGACAACTCTAAAATTTCTTTTCCCATGCTACTATTGAAGTACCTCAGCATGAGCTGCGGGTAGTTATCTTCACCAGTGTGAATCCAACAGTTAATGTTTTCCCTGGTGGAAAGATACACACACTAATTTTTCTTAAAGAACTGAATGGGCGTTCAGTCTTTTAAGGCACCATCTTCAGGATGGTGTTTGTGCTGCTTCCATCTATCTTCTATATTACTAGCTTTATCTGACATCCAGCTGAGTACCAGAATGCAATTCCCACAACAGCCTGAAAAGGCTGAGTCCATATTTGTCTGTTCAGGCAGCCCATTCTTTCACCTCACAAACAGGTTGGCTGAGAAAAATCTGCCTTTTGAAGAATTCAAGACACACTGTGGCAAGACAGGAAAAGTGGAGACTTCAAAGCCTTGTAGTTTCAGTACTGCATAAGGAACAGGTAGTTCTGCACACTTGTCTCAAAAACTTTCTACACGTTTAATTGGAAAAAATCTTTAGATAAACTACATAAAAAATCTTGAGAGAAAAATCTGGAACACATTGCTGTAAGACTAAAATTTATGCTTTCTCCCTCTAGCCCAATTGGTCTTTGTTTCTTCACTTTGCAATGTCCTAGCTACAATGGAAGGGGACTGAATGCCATGTCCTTACTCAAAATGACCTATGTCCTGGGCATCCCTAGTCATCAATGAGACCTAATTTTTATCAGCTGGGAATTAGGTGCAGATGTCTCACGTCAGGGGAAGAGATTTTAATGATGATGCTCTTACAAAGGTACTACTTCTTCCAGCACAAAACTGTTGGCAGAGTCTAATCATGATCGCTTGAACATAGGTCATTCCAGAAGAAATTCCATATCTAATAATTAACATCCAGATAAAATTGACAGACTACAGTGTCACTAGGAAATATAAATCAAAACAATACATATTACATGTATAATAGAGGAAATGTACTTTTCCATTAAGCAATTAAGTGAGCTCTAATGAAGAGAGCCTGTAAAATTACAGAAGCAACATAATAGCCAAAAATTTGCTGTCTTTCAAAGTAACTCACTTATGTGTGTGTCTAAGCACATACATGAGTAGAGTTTCTAGTATCTAACTATAATTAGACAAAAAAGTTTATAGGACAGAAAGTCAGAAGAGATGTTTTTGATTTAGGTTTAGTTAAACCTGAATATGACTGGATCTCTTCAAATTCTGTGACAGAGCTCAGCATTGAATCCTTTTATTTGTTTTAAAGTCAGACTGAAAAACCAACACAAGGTTCACTTCATATGTGTATTTCCTATGTAAAGAAATTATTTTATCCAACACTGTATTCTCAAAATTTTTTTTAGTTTGAATTTTTTAATCTTCACAGTTTTAAGATCAAGAATATTAATACACTACTTTCAAAGCACCTGCATGGTAGGAGGTAAACTAAATGCTGCAAATTGCTGGACTGATAAAGGAGATTGTTTTGATTTGCAAACTAACTGAATTTGCACTATTCTGTTGTATTTTTGTCCAAAAGCTGATTTAGTAATGAAATATCATTTGACTGCAAAACTGGAAGGAATTTTTGGGTTTATGCCAATCCTAAAGAAAGAGGAAATGCCTGTTGCAATAACTGTAAAAAATTTCCAAACCTCTCCCCAGTAGAACTGCAAACCTATTATTTTGCTCTCACACTAAGTCATTTCACAAGCTACCAGAGCCAGCAGCAAAACTCACACTGAAGAGCAGAGAGATTCCTGCTGTTCTGATCACACAAAGAATTTCTAGCCCTAGATCTGAATCAGTTACAGTCTAAACTGGAGCTGAATTCAGTGAAACCAGTATTTAATTCCTGTGTCACTGTGTTGTGTTACATTTAGTTACATTAAGTTACTTTTAGCTGGGAATTCAGACATAATTCAAATTAATCAAATTCAAAATATAATTAATCAGATGCTATCATAACAAGACAGCGCATATGCTGTTAATGGTAACAGTTGCATAAGAAATGCCTGTCCATTATCCTGTGCTGACCAGAATCAGATCATTACGAGGATACGACAATGACAACTAATTGCTTGAAATTTAAGCTAGACGCTTAAATCTAGCAAAACAGCTTAGCTACAGGGAGAAATCCAGAACTCAAAACCAGAAAGTGGGATCCAGAGTGGTGTGTTAGGGACCATGACTCCCAGTACATGTGCATGGGGAGAATTAGGCACTTCAGGTCTTGCCTAGAGACAATGAATAGGAAACATAGATGATGAGATGAGTTGTAACTTCTCTCCAGAAGCAGGCGCTTCACTTCAGCCCCAAGCAAGTGGGTTTCTCCACTGAGCATTAAGACCACAAAATTCTTTCTAAAATTACCATATGGAAGTTGTCAAGGATCCTTTGTTTCTTTTCAAAGCATATTGAAGGAGAAATCAAACAGTTTCAGCAACAATGTACTGAGGTCAAAGTATTAGCCCCGACAGTTTTATTCTTATTTGTACTGAAAGGGACTGGAATCTTGATCTCCTCCTATCCCACAAGTGTTCCACCATCAAACTACAGGCAGCCCACATGTGACTCCTGCCTTACAAATATCGCACCAGGTACTTGGTACATAGGAACCTTGTGTACAAAACTACCACAAATGTACTTTTTAACAGCTGTCTTCAATGTTTCTGAGTGGATTGATTTTTTTTTTTCTTCCCTTTCCACTAGATGAGTTCAGATCAGAAGGGTTGGTTTCAAAGATTGTCACTGCTAGGCAGATTCATGCTGATACAGCATTTATACCATTGTTGTGTGCATCTAGAGATGTAGGAAATGCAGCTCAGGACAGGTCTGTGAATCTACGCAAATAAGAGAGAGTACAGTTCTACTTTTGCTTAGCTTTAATGAGAGTTAATAAATAAACATCTTTTGTATGCTCAACTACAAAATTCCATAATTTATAGTAGTTTTTCTAATATATATTTTATTATCGCATATGTACAATAGGCTGGCTTTCAAGAATAGCCTTAAAAAGCATAAGCAACAGAGTAGCTCATCTATGACTTTTATAATGGACCATAAATGTTTCAGAAGAATGGTCTGGCGAGGGACTTCTTGTCTCATGTTTTGTTCTGCAGGCTCTGAAAACAAAGAATGTGCATGTATTTAACAGTAAACTATACAGCTTTTTGTTTGAACTTTGGCTTAATTGAAATCAGTGGCAAAATTCCCCTCATTTTATACTTCACTGTGGTATAAAATAATTCCCTTCACCATTATTAATGCACTGTTCTTTTTTCCATACCCTGTATTCTTTAAATCTGAGTTTTATTTATATGCTGATATTCCTGTAACTGTAAACTTAAAGAGAAGGCCTCTGTTCCCATATATCCTTGCCTTGCCTTTTGCATTTTTCTGTATGATTCCTCTTTGATCTGCCTCTGAATTTAATAATGAAATTCGACTCAGTATACCTCCCACTATATATAGCTCCTGCTACATCATGTTCTGTTACCTATCATCTGACAGTGTAATTCTTGAAATCTGGCCATTTAATTTGGTCCAAGAAAATGTATCATTTCAGAAAAGGCCATGTTCATTTGGCTAAGTGAATGCACATTTCTGTTTTCTTACCAAGCATTGCTGTCTGGGCAGTTTCTCATAGTGCGTGTGGGAGAATGTTACAGCATCCTATCAGCAAAATGGCATTTGGCAAGAATATGAACTACAATAACAGCATTCACGGTTTGGTTTCTAAATATGTTATAATGCTGAATATTCTTATTTCCTTTCTGCATTACCTCTGCCTACTACAGGGCTAGGAAGGTAGGCTCGCAGAATTTTTGAATTCAGTTTGCACCTTCTCCTGCCATGGGACAGGAAATGAAAGCTCCTGAAGCCTGGAATCTCTGCATGAATGGAGGCCATCGTAGAGATGCATCGTATTTCACGTTTCCCTGCTGACACCCACAATGTCAGTTCTCTCTATCACTAAGAAATGCTGGGCTGTTTTTGAAGATGATCACAGTTTCCACCTCTTAACTAAGGCAAAACATTTTATTTTCTGCTTTTCCAGTTTCCTAGAGACAGTGATTAATATCCCTATCAAATTACCTGATCTTTAAGAGAGTCAACAGGATTATTCCTAAGATGAGAACTATGCAGGAGGAGTAGGCAATAATGTAGACTGTTTCACCTATAAGTAAAAAACCAGAAAGCAGACATGAAACATTTATTTCTTCAGTAATAAGAATACGATTTGAAATCTGAATTGGAATGCACACATATGTAAGTTAATTAGCTATCAATTCTTACAAAAGGAATTAAAAGGAGAAAAAAGCCAATGGTAGGAATAACTTCCTTCACCAAAAATGATTTTCAGACTCCTTCTAGTAAATGCCAGCCCTACTAGCACTAAGTTTTACTCTATGCCAAGGGGACAGCTTGTTACTCTGATTTGTGGTTTTGGAGTATTTTCCCCATTTGTTTTAAAGTGTTAATTTTATTCGCTGTATCAGAGGAGACCTCGTCCTTACCTACCTGTTAGATCTCTTATCATTTTTTGCATATTTCCATAATTGCAGTATGCAGCAATACTTGATCTAGAATCAAATTAATGTAAAATGGGATCTAATACCGTGTTTCTGGGCCCTGGGCCCATGCAGTTTCCTCTTTCTCTTAGGCTTCTCACCAAAAAGTCACTTAGGAGGCTTATGTGCTAAAAATTCCAACTGTTGAAAAACTGGGAGTTGTTTCAACTTTTATTTTCCAAATAAGGAGAAACTTTTTTTTTTTCTTTTTTTCCTGAAGAAATTAATTCATCAGTTTTGATCAAATATTCTGAAGGAAAAGTTTCAGTTGAGACTGTAACATTCGCCCCAAGCCTGGGATAAAAGAGGTGCAGAGGTTAGATGATTTGACAAGAGGACTCAAAATCCAGAGCCACAAGCCTAAACCATGAGACCTGTTGCACTGATTCTGTCAAGTTTGTACAATCAAATAAGTTTTATTTATATAGGAACTCAAATTCAGAGCTGTTTCCAAGCTGCTCCACCTTAGTCAGTGAAACATTAACTGAGGAAAAGATGGGGTCCTGGCTACAAATCTGGGCCACTTCTCTGGGTTGAGAAGACCAAATTCTGGTCTGTGGACCAGTTACCAGTTACTATACATTCTGCTACATTTGTGTATATGCACACACAGACCCTAAATGAGCTATTTCTGTATACACTACATACATGCAATGCAGGCAGTATGGAGCAGAGCAGGGGTTTGGATCTTCCTGGTTTTTATTCCTGGATGAGTCTTCTTCTCAAAAAGCTACCCAAAAGTCACGTTTTCCAATAAAAGAAAAATGAACATACCTCTTAATGCAGCAAGCTACTAAAGATATGTAATGTGGTGAATTTTTGAAGGAAGAGGGGGGAGGTTTATCTGAGTCTCAGTGCAAAACAGCTAACAACATACATTAAAAAACAGATCAGCAGTTGGCCCTCCTCTCAAGTGACAACATTTCTTTAAGGTGGTGAGTTTTAGGAAAAGAATCGTTTCTAGGCTTTTCTTTAGGCTTCTTTCCCCCCCCCCATTTTCTGAATCTTGATTACACACTCAGTTGTTCCGCTTTTTTTGCTTTTTTATTTTTTTTAAACTGTAGAAAGAAAGACACGCATCTAGAAAGAAAGCTGTAGAAAAGCTGCAGGAGCAGTTGTAAAGGCAAAAGTTTCCTACTTTTTTTAAGTGAAGAGAGATATTCATACATATTTAAGGCAAATAAAAGTTTTTAGAGTATATTACTTCCCCAAGACTAGGAAAATTATTAGGAACAGTGCTCAAGGATGGTTAAAAGTAGGCCAATATAATCTCACCAAAACATTGTAATATTTTTCTTTAGAAAGTTGGAAAAGCTGTTTCATTTTGAGAATGCAAAATTCTGAAATGATTAAATGAAATTAAAATGTTCTATTTTTGCATCAAAATCTTGCAATAGGCTATGGTTCTGGTGAAGCAGTTGCTGGTAGAAGAGCTGTTGATTATAACATTTTCAGTGAGGAACACAAGAAATATGTTAATGATGAGATCACGCTAGAAACCATACATTTTCTTCTACCTTCTGAGAAGTGAGGGAATTTGTATAGCTAAAGGAGGGTGCGTTTTTATGGCTGAAGAGCTAATTCTTCATTTTATATATTTTTTTTGTGGTTTAACTACTTGAATATGCTTTTTCGCCTTCCCTTAAATATATCATTGAGTGTGTGTTTCTTGATAGGCACTCTGCTCTTCTTTAAAAACCCAAAGGATATTTTACAGAAATATTTACTGTTAACCTATACCAAACCAGTTCTTGACATGTGAAATACTGCTAAGGCAGTTAAGAAACATAGGTATGAAGTATAGTGTACATAACATGCCTATGTCGTTACTCTCCTGAGAAACAGCTGTACTTCTCTTCAACTGACTGAGGTTTGGGTTGTCTGACTCTATGGAGAAAGAGATACAAATATCTGCATGCACAACAAAGAAAAGAAAGGAAAACATGTCTAAAGACTTATAACAGGAGGTGGGTAAAATACAAGCTGTTTCCAGCTCAGTCCTGCAGAGAGTGAATTGACACAAGTGGAGAGTAGTCATTTCCATTGCAAGGGGAAGGGCTGGGAAGTGATGGGAGGGCTGCTCTGTCCCAGGGTGGTGGCCTGTAGTCATGAGAAGCTCATGGACCTTCTCACTTTGAGGCAGGTTTATAGCAGGGGCACTGCAGCTTCATGATGCACGTCTTGCCCTTCCTAGGGTGAGCTGCAAACCTCAGGGATGCAATGACTGGGGCTACAGGTACCACTGAAGCATTAGCTGGAGCTGTCTGCATAGGCATAGACATTTCCAGGGATGAAGTTCAGTACAGGATACCGGTGGGTTTAGCAGCTGCAACGATTAGTAAGATTACACTCTTGCATAAATCTACCTGCTTATAATGAAATCAGACAGGTTAATTCCAGCTGGTGCTGAGAGGCTTCTTGGATACTTGCAGCTTGTCACAGTTTTTTCTCATTTATGAAACAGTCATTTTGACAATTGTCCTGATTTCAGCTGGGATAGAGTTAATTTGCTTCTCAGTAGCTGGTGCGCTGCTGTGTTTTGTTTTTTGTCTGAGAACAATGCTGATAACACACCACTCTTTTAGTTGTTGCTAAGTACCACTCACCCTGATCAAGACTTTTCAGTCTCTCATGCTCTGCCAGTGAGGAGGGGTGTGGGAAATCAGGAGGGAGCAGAGACAGGACACCTGACTCAAACTGGCCAAAGGGGTATTCCATACCACAGCACGTCATGCCCAGGATATAAACTGATGGGGGAGCTGGCTGGGAGTGGCTGATTGGTGCTCATGGATGGCCTAGGTGTTGGTCAGCAGGTGGTGAGTAATTGTATTGTACATGTCGCAGGTTTCTTGGGGTTCATTCTTCTCTCTGTATTTCCTTTGATTATTATTGTTGTTATTATATTTTACTTTATTTCCATTATTAAACTGCTCTTATCTCAACCCACAAGACTTACCCTTTTTTTTTCCCCTCGGTACTCTTCCCCAGAGGGAGTGTGCCAGCTGTGTCATACTTAGTTACTGGCTGGGTTTAAATCACAACAGTGTCTCATACCTTACAAATTAAAGTTTCTGGAGCTGAACTAATCTCAGTTCCCTCAGCAGCTGGTATAAGTATAGATAAACCCTGCCAATTACTTGTTTATCTAGATCCTTAGCACAGCAAAACTCCCCAGTAGGAAATATGTAACTCTACAATTTAAGATGAAATGAGATTAATTTCAACAGTTTTGGGTCAAGCCCAATTTTACTGTATCTCACAAGAACAGGATAAGAATACTGTATTTCTAGCTTTCTCTTCCAGCCAAAAAATAACTTAGCTCCAAAGCTCTATGCTGATGAAAGTGAATGCTTATCTTCACACATGAATCATTTTTCAAATTAAAGTAGGGGAAGCAATCTGTTAAATTATATGAATCTGTAGAATCATGAAGATAATTTGCAGTTTTCAGTCAAAACCAGGCTGAAAGTGCATAACTAGGTAGGCAACAACAGCATTTTTGAAGTTGGGACAATTTTTGTTTAATTTCTCAGTTTTTTATGTTGTTTCCAAAATGATATAAAATTGTGGTCCCATCTAAGCTTACAGCAAAAGTCTCATTAACTTTTATGTTCTTAGGACTCTGCCCACCTGACATCTTATCAACATGATTGTATCAGCCCACAAATAACTGTGTTGGCCTGTACCTTCCTGGATGTGTGAATGAGTGCAAATCTAGTCAATATTTTTACACAACTCTGTTATCATACAGTTCCACCAAAAGCTGGAATAATATTCTTCCAACTGAACAGGGTTAGATTTATTAGCCAATATATATGAATATATGCATATATGTTTAGATATATTCTTTAAAATGAAAAATTCCTTTTATTAAAACAAATCTTATACAATGGCGTGATTTGCAATGCCACTGAATACAATGTAGAAATCTTGCTGATTTTGAGCAGTAAGTGGGTTTTAGTTTGTGGTTTTGGTTTTTTTTAATTACAAAATTAAGAAAAAGTTGGACAAAAGCTGAGTTTCTTCTAAGCATGCTCATCTATAGATAGTCATTAGTGTGAATTGGTGAAAGCCATCATTGTATCTTTCAATGACAAGCTAACTAAATGATTCTTCTGAGGTGTTCTACATAGCAACAAGACATCAGCACATTGTATCTCCTGCTTTCCAAGCAGAAAAGAGCCAAGAAACAAATATCTCCAAGTGCCTTCACACACATAAATGGCTGTATTTGACAACTTAACCATTTTGCCTCTGCACCCTGGGATTCTTCTTGGGATTTGATTTCTGTGCAGATAAATAGTAAAGATGATAACTCCCTTTGCACCCTGAGTAATGCACATTTACTAGCATATGAATCTAGGATGCTGGGTTAGATTTTTGGCAGTGGGGTTTATGAAAAAATTTGCAATATGGTTTTTATCATAAGGTAGATATTGTGAATCAGATTCTTCTCCTTGACCTGGCTTCCTATGAGACGTTCATATATATAGCTTGGAGACTTCTCATCTCATTTATGTGACAGCTCAAATAGATGGAATATTTTATGGTATGTCTCAGGCTGGTCAGCATTCTTCTTATTTTTCTAAAGCCATCCCGAATTCTGTTTAGAGTTCAAGGACGGATTTTTGGAAAGTATTCAGACCTCAATGGGAACGGAATTAACTGGGTGCAGGCTGCTTTTTGCAAATATTTCTCTGAATCTCTAAGGGAAAGTATAATACATTTTACCCACTGAAAGGGTCTGCAGTTAGAACTAGTTGCAGGGGTGAAATATCTGACATTTTACATTTTCTCACTTAGAGCAGGATTTCTTGCATTCTTACCTGCATTATTTAACCACTGGAGTCTCATTCCGGCTAGAGATTCAAGCTCTCTCTGTAGCCAACAAAGAAAATCCAACACTCCCAGCAAAGACAGTCTGAAAAGGGGGGTAGTCTTCCTGTGAGGGCCCTGGCTTTCTTCTCTGGCTACATAGAGCATTTGGACAACATGCTTGATTCTTAAGCAATTTTAATGCTAAAATTACAGCTGATTGCTTAATTATTCACACACATGTTTCAGGAATCCCATTCCCATGAATTGATTTTTATACTTTCCAGGTTGCTCACTTCAGCAATAGTTGAAAAATGGAGATGATAAGAAGTCCCTTCATTTTGTACTGCGCAGAGAGTTTAAATTATTTTTTTCACTGTTTAAGGTGTTCAGTATGAACAGTTCTGTGAACTAATTTGTAGTAATGTCTGGAGTATTGTAATCTGGCCTATGCAAGGTAGAACAGGTCATTCTTCTTAGAGTTGATATTTGAGCATTATGCTCTCTAGTGTTCTCACTGTATAATTGGGTCCTTCAAAAGGAAATACAAAATTAATATTATTTCAACCATGAGAAAATTTGTATATTAATTTAATATCTTTTTAATTTTATGTCACTTAATTGCTTACTGTAAATGCACGGAAATAAAACCAGATGCAGCTCTTTAGCCCATGTGATATCCTGATCCACAATTGCATGCCTTTCTGTTGCATGAGTAGGTAAAGTCTGATGGAGTGTAGTACGAGCCCCTTCTCAGACCACTTAGTGTTGCTTCCTAATTTCATTGTTGTAACTACTACGGCACAAAAAGTCAAGAGAGATACTAGAGAAGTGGTGTGACATCAAAGCTAATAATTTGTATTACACATTATGACTATTACTCTCTGACGACTGTACTGAGAGTCAGGCTCTGGCGGGCTTAATAGCTTAATTTTCCTCAATTACAATACAGTGATTGTGAGACATCTATTTCAAAACCACTTATCAGAGAAATTGGTTCAATCTCATTATCTTTATTTTGTGGTTATATAAACTAAGCCAAAAAGGTAGAGATTTTTCCACGTTATGTTGAATGGAGGGGAACAGGTAGTACTCACTTGCCTGAATCCATCCAAGCGATAGAATCTTTAGTCTTCCCTATCATGCACAAGGGGATTTTTAAGAGTACTTCTATTAAAATCATGGAGTGGTTTGCCCAAACTTACCATTAATTGAAGAAGAATGGAGCTGTGCTCTGGAAAGCTTTTCTCCTGGCATTTCTGTATTTACACAATGAAAACCTTTCTTCTTAATGGAAATTTGACCTAAATATTGGAGAGAAATATAACTTCAAAATACTAGTTTAAAATAATTTAAGTGAATATTGCTGCTTTGTGTTTTGATAAGAGTCAAAGAATTTATAAAGGCAGCTATTTAAAAGCATTGTTCACTGATGCTCAATGAACAAAGTGAATGAGTGAATGACTATTCTTTCTTTCACATCTCAGTTAACCCTCCCCTATACTTTTTCTTATGGGGGACATGCATGCTTTAAAAATATTCTCTGCCTCAAAACAGCTTAAATTCTCTTTTAACTTAAATTATTGTGGAAATCAGCCCAGCAAAATAATTGGGCTTACCAAACCAATATAGAAGTGATGAGAAATGGATAGTAGAGTCAAATAATTTCCAAAAGGCAGAGTTTATTTTCCAAATGAATTGCTAGACCTCAATAAACTCTTTTGCAAAGGCCTGTCCTCTTAGTGGGCATAATTTAATCAGCGTATCTGAAAATATTTATCTTCTGTTGAAATGAAAACCAAAAAGTTTACTTAAGTAGATTAGTTTACAGACCAAGAAGCTAAACCATACAAGACCACGTGTAGTTACTTAGATGAACTGTAAGCTGAGAAATTTTTATTCCCTAGAGGAATGAAAACAATATAACAGAGGCTCATGTTTGTAGCAGGAAACATTGTCAAAATAACATGGACTAAATCTCCTTGCATTGCTTTTTTTTCTGTGAGATCCAAAAGTAAAACAGAGTTAAAATAATTCTGAAACTTAACTTTTTACTTCCTGTCACTGGCATTTTTGCTTATTCCTGTTGTGACATTGATCCTACATTGGCACTGATTCATGTTGTGCTTCCATCTCATATAGCAGACAGTTACTCACACTGGCAGCCTTTTACCAAGTTTGCAGCAAGCTTTAATCCCATAAGCATAGCCCCAGGAGCAAACACTTAAAGCAAGGTAGGGTCATATATGAGTAGGAAGATGTGATCATGGAAACACTACTTGCAGATCTAGAGGCAAAGATTCCTTTTCCTAGCCCTGGCTATTTACCTATTCTGAAAGACTTCAATGTTAAAAATCATCACCACTGTAAGAGTGAAACTTATTCAAAGTTTCCACCCAGGCCAGATGAATGAGTGAACAGAAGGGGTTGGATGAGGTCTGCAACAGAGTACTCACTCCACATCTCTGAAGTGCCGTGAAGATAATAGCATTTAACACTGTGCCTTACAATCAAACCCATAATCATCTTTCTCTTCAGTTTAGCTGCATTACAATTAGATATCTAGAAAAAGCAAATGCGTGATTCACGAGACTCTGCCAATGTTCACTAGCAAAGGTGCCAACCCTTTACTCAGCCATAGGCCCAGAATCCACAAACTGTTTGTGTTTAACTAGCAGGAATTTATTGCACCACAGAAGCAAGCAAGCTTCTGTTCTTCAGTCCAAATTGGGTTAGGGAAGTTTCCATCACAAAAAAGCCAAAACATTTTATCCTGAGACTGCTTCAGGGAATGGCAAAAGCTCATGAGCAATTATTTGATTATTATGACATGAGGGTCATCTTTTTGTTTTGTAGGTAAAGAACACAATGATGTGATCACTCATTTGGACCATTAAATTCAGTCATAAAGCAAACAAACAAATAAATAACATTCATCAGCAAAATCACCTCCAGTAGTCTCAAATCTAAGTATGTTATGGTATCCCTTTTCCGGGAGAGCTGCTATATGATTTTTAATCTTTTCTTACAGCCTGAATGTTAGTAGTGATTAAAGGCACCACTTCAGCAACTTGATTTTAATTTCTGGGCAGAATTTGAGTGACAAGAAACAATTCACCCTTATCAGTGGTAACATCTTGGCTGCTAAAGTTAACATGCAATTAATGCATGTTTTTTAACAGACAGACCATCAGATAGAACTACGAAATAGTAATTTCTTTTAACTGGAATCTTTAAATGTAGTTACCTCTCCCAAGGTAGGTTGAGAATATATATAATTATGTATAGAAGATGACTGACATAAGGTATGCTGCACTAGCAAGTAGTACAAGTAGTACAAGAGGATTTATATAGCAAAATACCTGGTGTGATAGAGCAAAGGTCTGAGGAAAAGAGAATACTTTGGTCTTTAATCTGGTTCATGGTCTATGCCTGACTGTACCTTAAACAAAGACTTGGCAAGAACTTTAATATTTAACAAAAATAAGTAGCTGATTTAGCACATGAAAGACTGCTGGTTCTGAGAAAGTACATCCTATTTGTCTTGAGTTAACCTCAGTCTTTTTACTAAAGGTCAGATCCTGAAGCCTCCATTCCTAGCAGCTTTTTCTTTCAGAGGTCCTATTTGAATAATTCAAGTTATTTTCTGTGGAATGAAGTCTATTGCAAAATGTGTGTCAGCAATACTAATATTTAGACTCCAAGAAGAAAAGAAAGAAAAAACCAACATCATATCTCATATTATTTATAAAAACAGTGTACCAAAGTACAACATTAATCCAATGACAGGAACACTTTGGACTTTTCTTATCTGCATAATAGTATAGACCTCAGAAATAATTCTTTTATTGCTATTCCATATAATGAGACTTGTAGTAAATTTTATTGATTTAGTTCTAATACAAATATTGCCCAAAACCAGAGGAAAAAAACTGTATGCATAATTTGCAATTTGGATTAAAAGAAATACAGATAAAGATCTTGCTGAAATCAGTGGCAGCAAAAATATAGTAAAGATTTGGTGTAAGTCAGCATTTTAACATTCTAAAACAAATTATTTTATAAAGTTTAATGTGTTACTCACGTAACTCATTGAAGCAGGATTTGCTGTGAAGCATGTGATGGAAGAGCTCACACAAAGAGTGCTCTGCTGCAGGTAAATTCTGGCAGGTACACTCAACATGCAGCATTGTGCCCCAGTTGCTAATGTAGGCTGCTTTGCAATCAGTGTCTGCAGAACAGGGCATGTCATCCTTGATTAAAGTTTCGAGGCAAGCTTCATCATTGTAGCATTTTTTTGTCACGTGTCTCCAACATTTTGACCTAAAAGCTGTGTATTTTTTCCTGGTGAAAGAAAAAGAAGTTACAATGACAGTTTAAAACCGCTATGATTTCACAAAAAGACATTTAAGGATCATCACAAAAAGAAAGTGTATTCCCAAAGTACTACTTAAGCCTTAAAGATCACAATATTCAGTGACAGGTGGCCTAAATTCTGCTCTGATTTGCATCTAATTGGTTTGAGCAAAATCTGCAGAATTGTAATTCAAGGAAAAACTTGGGTTTATTAAAAAGTTTTTGTGAATGAAATTATATTCCTACTCAGCACCTGGAGGGATTTTATCAGGGGTAAACTGAAAATCAGTGTGAATGTCAACAGTCTCAGATTCTCAGAGAAGAAATGCGAATAGAGGAACTAGACCTTTATCACAAAAGAAACTACACCTGGCTCTGGTTTTCATTTTGTTGGGCAGCATGAAGGAAGAATGAACATTCAACTTATTTTGCATAATATAATCCACATTCAATGCCAACCCCTCCTCCTCCTGAATGCTAATGAAATGCAAAATGTTCAAGGCTCAAGAAAAAATTCGAAGTAATTCAGTTGACCTGAAACTTTAATTGATAGTGGAGATAGATTACAAGAATGTCGTGGTTTAAGCCAAGCCACGCAGTCTCTCACTCACTCCCCCTCTTCCTCCCTCAGTTCCCGGAGGAATGGGGAGGAGAACTGAAATAATACATCTCCCACGGGCTGAGATGAGAACAGTTCAGTAACCAAGGTATAACACAAACCACTACTACTACCACCACCAATAATAAAAAATGACAAGGAAAATAAGAGAAGAGAATACAACTTCTCACCACCGACCAGTAATCAGCCCCACCCCAGCAGTGATCTCCCCTTCTGGGTAGCTCCCCCAGTTTACATCCTGGGCATGATGTGCTGTGCTATGGAATACCTTTTTGGCTAGTTTGGGTCAGGTGTCCTGTCTCTGCTTCCTCCCGGCTTCCCCTCCTCCCTTGGCAGAGCATGAGGCTCAGAAAGTCCTTGGTCAGACTAAACATTCTAAGCAGTATCTAGAAACATCGGTGTTATCAGCACTATTCCCAGACTGAAAGTCAAAACCACAGCACTGCACCAGCTACCAAGGAGAAAAAATGGCTGCTACTGCTGAACCCAGGACAAAGAACTATCTTGTTTCCCAGTTTAATAATCTCAAATTATTTCAGTTGATTTGCTTTTAGGATAGAAAAAAATTGGCCTTGAATGTATTATGTATGACAATAGAAAACATCTATTTAAAGTTAATGAAGAAATCTGTAGATATTAAGAAGAAACCAGTTTATCAGTTACATTAAATGTTAGGAGACAGTAAAGGTAAACTTTTGTGTATTGTACATTAATATATTAAAATATTTTTCCCTAAAAATAAAATTAGGTTATTAATTTACTGTTGATATTGTGTAGTTGTTATAAGCATGTCACATGGGAAAGCATGGACTGTTACAACACCAGTTAGGACATTATCATAAATATTTTCATTACACAAAGGTTTCAAAGCAGATGCCACCTCTGTGCTAATGGAATTATTTTTATTCACCTCCTGATTTATAAATATGGTTAGCCATAATTCACAGACTAATTTTGCTAATTATATTCACTTATTTTCAGTGCCAGGAAACATTAATGTTCCCAAAATAATAGGTAATTCAGCAAGTCTCCATTATGATATTACATGTGTCCACATGCACAGGATTTGTAGCCCAATTCTTCTTGACATAAAAAGGGACAATTCCCACTGATGTCAATCTGAACAGCCTACATATAACTGGAAGTGTCACTTGGCCTCCTGCTTTGTTGACTGAAGGTTAATTTGAGCACAGCTTTGAGGCAAAATTCAAGACTAATCCACAAGGGACCTGGTGACTACAGCGAAAGCCAAAGTGGACCAATTGACCATCCACAAATGGTGGCAACTAAGTAGAATTAGGAATAAGGGCTAATCCTGTTATGTTTTCTAAAAAGAAATTCAAATCTGAAAACTGTGTTATTCTTCATGAGTTTGTTGTTCTGTGCATGTTTCAGGGCAGCTTTTTTTCAAGTATTAGTATGCTTGAGATAAAAAGAAGAAGATGAAAGTCTTCTGAACGGGCCAAGTTGGTTGTACAGCTGTCAGGTACAAAAGGTCAGACTCTGCTGTGGAAAAGGTAATTACTTTAACCAAACAAACTCTGTCCAGTCTGCTGCACAATTTGTGCAAACTGCCAGAGGTCAAAGATGCAGACTGGCAGGTGTTATCTGAAGACAGCGGTAATGAAAATACTCAGCAGCAGTTTGTCCATCAGAAATGGTGTTAAGGGTCATGAAAAAGGCAGGAGAGAAACCCACATTAGATTCCAGACCTTTATGAAAATGAATCTTTTCAGTTTACTAGTGGAATTACTTATGGAATTACCACAGTTGATGCAGATATATGTGAAGATGTCAAATACAGGTGTTGACATACAGTAGATACAGTGCAGGAAATAATTTTGTTATAGACGAGATATATGACATAAAGATAAAAATTGTTTGACCAAATCATTATTCAAAAGCAAAATCTTTCTTTGCTTACCTGCACAATTCATTCTCTTCACACATGTGGATTACATTCAGACATGATGGGAGTGGAACTGCAGTAACTGCACAGGGCTTGCCATGGAGAAGTTCTTTGGCTCTGTTGCAGGACTCATCAGGCTGGGTGCAATCACAAAATATCATCATTTGGGCAACTTCAAAAGGCATGTTTTCATAGAAGAACCTTAGGGCTGCTTGACATTCTTCCATGTTGCACTTCTTATTTACTGAGCAAGCCTTAAGATACAGGGACAACTGTTTGTTACATACTTCATCTTCAACGCACTCTTTGTTCACATCCAAGCAGGTGCTGTTTGCTGTGTATGCTAAAAAGAATAACAGTTTTTTAAATGAAATCACAAGGAAACCTTTCTCAAGTGATGATTAGTAGTCATCCTGCATGCAACATTCACATTAAAAACAAGTTTGACTCCCAAAGTCTCTGATCCAGCTCTTCCGACATTGCTTTCTTTAAGCCCATTGTGTGAAGTTCACACTCCCTCTTTCTACCTTTTGGCCCTCTTAAGCAACCCTCCTGCAAGTTTCTGCCCCTGCCAGATAAATAAGGGAGAAGAAAGTGAAAACTGGCAAGATGGAAGTGTCTTCATGGTATGCAACAGATCTTAGAAGCTAGTGTCTAGTAGATACCTGAAGCTGCTGAAATCTCCAGCACGCAGTCTTATGCTAGGCTACATAATAACTAATGAAGAGGATATAAATACCCTTTCTGTGTTTTTTAAAGCTAGTTGAGGTATTTGTAGCCTATGCTATAAACCTTACAAAAAGATCTAGATAGTTCTGACCCTAAAATGGTTATGGGATAAGATTTGTTTCTATGAATTTAACAGGATCAGGATTGTTACCTGACGTTTTGGGATTCCTTTCTACACAGTAGCTTAACTGAAAATACACTGGATCGACTCTTGAGTAATTTGAATGAAAAGCATTCATTTTAATCTCAAGATACATTGTATACTATCTGAAAACAGAGTTAAAATGAGTTATTCATAAGTAAATTCTGACTTACCTTGTTTCGAGAGTGCAGATAAACTCCATTGTAATTTTGTTTCTGTACTGATATTGTCTAAAACAAAAACGTATGCATGCAAGCATAAGCAATAAATCATGTCTTAGCTTAGTTTTAAACTTTAAAGTGTTGACTGTACTGCTGGCATAGTGCCAGTAGTAAAAATAAAGAAGAATAAAACAAATTAACTTGACAAAATAGGACCTATTAACAAATTATAAAATCACTGTAACATATATTCATAAGTTTTGGGGTGAAAGCACAGTTTATCAATGGCCACTGATAACATTCTCTACATAATTATAGATCCTGGGAGCTCAAGAAGCATTTTTAGAGCTGCTCAGTGCAGTATAAAGTCAGATTTCTTGTGGCTTAAGGCCAGAGGCTTTAATGCGTTCATCAGTGCACCCAGTTTTCAAGCTCAACTAACTGCTTGTCTTGATCTAAAGTCAAGGCAATTGCTATTAGAAAATTATTGTTATTGGTCATATATAGTTTCTATTTATAGTGTAATGCTAAGAGGGATTGATTTGGATCAGGTTGTATCAAATTAACACAATGAAGGACAATAGTATTTGCACTTAGGCTATCATTTTGCTATTACATTATTCACATCTAAATATGCCTCTTAAAGCTATTCTGTTTTCAATGTTAAACTGCAAATTATTAAGAAAACCTTTTTCACAGACTTGTGCACGCCACTGTTATGGATGAAAGTATTCAGACTGCTGGAACACCACTAACCTGTTTCAGAGTTCTGATTTTTCCCATTGTCAACATCATCATCATCATAGTTGTCATCATCATCATCATTTTCACTAGCTGCTAAAGCTTGGCTCTCTTGAGAGTATTGTAAACAACGATTGTTAAATATTTCCTTCCATATTTTAACACATCTCATCTGAAGTGGCTCTGAGCACTTGCACTCTCCCAGCACTGTTTTCCTCAGCTCTCTCCACACTGACAAACATGCCTGCTTGACCATCGGGAGCATGCATTTTGCTGTGTCTGCCTGGCATGCTCTCTGGAAGCTCTTATACACTAAAAAGCAGTAAGAGTCCTCTTGACAGCGTTGTTTTGCGATGCTGCAGTCGTTCTCTAATTCCTTGGGGTGTCTTTGGTCTTTGGTGTTTCTATGTTGCCTAAAACTTAGTTCAGTATCTGATTTTGAGGAGGTTTCCACATATTCTATACAAATGGGTACAAACAGAGATATAATCAAATAGAAGATGGATTGTCATCACTGGTCAGCTCAAAACAAACTCAGGAGAAAGATAATTGCCTTAATGCAAAAAAATGAATGAAATAGCCTTAGTTTCATTCTGAGCTGTATTAAATACCTAATAATTTCAGAGCCTTGCAGACTAATGAATCTTCCTCATGCTTACTGTGTCTTGTTAGCTGTATAATACAGTCTAACAATTCAGGTGCTGACAGTAATATGAGAAACCCTCACTAAAATTACTGCATTACGGGATTTTTCTCACATAATTTTAACCACCTGCAAGTTGGACATATAATAGATTATCACCTTAATTCAGTGCATAATTTGCAAAGAAAGAATGACAATTCCAGCAGATCATCCATTCGTTAGCTAAAATAGTAATTAAAGTTAGGGAGAATTAAGTCCTAAAAGTACCTACCAACACCATAAGCTATCATCTGTAGGTAAAAGTGATACTAGCATAACTCCATCAAAACTTGCTGCTATACTGGTGAGAAATGCAATCTCAATTATTAAAAATAAAAAATTACTTCATTTTGATAGAAGCAAAAAGAACTGTTCCAATGGCATCAACATCAGATTTTAGACACCCACACTTATCTGGGACAAGGAGTAGCAGGTCAAGATGTTATTATTTCCTCTGCACTGCTTCTCTACATACAACTGGCATGGTTTAAGTCCAGCAGGTAACTCAGAACCATGCAGCTGCTCACTTACTCCCCCGTTTCTTCCTCCCCCTGTTCCCTGAGGGATGGCGAGGAGAATCGAAAGAATGCAACTTCCATGGGCTGTGATAAGAACAGTTCAATAACTAAGGTATAACACAAACCAGTGCTGCTACCACCAATAATAATATTGATAAGGGAAATAACAACGGAAGAGAATACAACCGCTCACCACCCGTCAACTGATACCCAGCCTGACCTAGCAGTGATCTAACCCTTCTGGGTAACTGCCCCAGTTTATATAGTGGGCATGATGTGCTGTGGTATGGAATGCCTCTTTGGCTAGTTTGGGTCAGGTGTCCTGTCT
>WYDI02035751.1:0-19819 GCA_009867235.2 Psittacus erithacus | reverse complement strand
TGAAGATTGTTGGAAGAAGTAAATGACCCTCGGAGACCACTACCACATTTCTGTACACATGCGGGACACTTTCTAGAGCATGATGCAATCCATACGTAGCCTCATGAATATGTATGTATGCCCAGTAGCTATATATGGATGGCTTGCGTAGTAGTAAGGGGAAACATGTTAGGAGGAGCTATGCCCCATGTCTCCTGGCGCTGCAATAAAGAATACCTGCTTGTCAACTTGGAAAACTTTGTTAGCAAGTTTGTTCCTGGAGTTTTCTCCGAATCAGCGTGGAGACTTCAGAGCAGCCTTCCAGCATTTGAAGGGACCCTACAGGGATCCTGGAGAGGGACTCTTCATCAGGGACTATAGCAACAGGACAAGGGGTAATGGGATTTAAACTTAAATAGGGGAAGTTCAGGTCAGATATGAGGAAGAAATTCTTTACTGTAAGGGTGATGAGGCACTGGAATAGGCTGCCCAGGGAAGTTGTGAATGCTCCATTCCTGGTGGTGTTCAAGGCCAGGTTGGACAGAGCTTTGGGAGACTTAGTGTGAGGCATCCCTGCCCATGACAGAGGGGTTGGAACTAGATGATCTTAAGGTCCTTTCCAACCATAACCATTATATGATTCTATGACACCAAGGACATGGACCTGTTGGAGCAAGTCCGGAGGAGGCCATGAAGGTGCTCCAAGGGCTGGAGCACCTCTCCAATGTAAAAAGGCTGAGAGAGCTGGGCTTGTTCAGCCTGGAGAAGAGAAAGCTCTGAGGAGACCTTAGAGCAGCTTCCAGCGCCTAAAAGGGCTACAGGAAATCTGAAAAAGGGTTTTTTAACCCTTTAGGATAAGACAAGGGGTAATGGCTTTAAATTGAAATTTAAATTGAAAGGTGATAGATTTAGATTAGTTGTAAGGAAGAAGTTCTTTACTGTGAGGGTGATGTAATTTTAATACTGTCAATAGCAATGACAACTTAATCTTAGGTTTTCATTTTTCATGAATGACATTTCTTTTGTATCAGGAATGATATTTCTTCTGGCCAGAGGTGTTCTTCTTTTGAACTCAAAACATCTAATCCATTCATCTATATTCACACACATTAGTGTTTGAATATACATGTATATGTTTACACACATTCATATATGCATCGATATATACTCACATTATAAAAGAAAAGTATTTAGACAATTATCCATTTAAAAAAAATAAAAGGTGTATTTTTTACACACTTTAAAAAAAAAAAGAAAACTCTGGTCAATAATTTATTAGGTCAGTGTTTGCACTTCAGATTTATTATCTGGCTGGGTAGAAAATGAAGGGAAGAAAGATTCTCAAATCATATCCTGATCCATTCCGAGTATTTTAGTCTTATTCCAAGGTGAAGAAAAGGCTAAAGAGAGCAATTGGCACATACAGCCACAGACATTCATATTAAAAACACAGCTCTTCTATTATACTGGTAAAGAAGATATAAAATTTTAGTCTTTAAACCAATATATGAATGTCCATCAAGAATATAAAGTATTTTGATTAATCTAAATTTCTAAAGTGACCCCATTAGCAATCCCCATCCAAGAAACTTTCACTAGATACCATGTTTTCTCTTTCACCTTGTGAAAGAGTGATTTTATAAAGCAGTGTCCCTTGAACAAAGTTTCTAAAATCAATTAAAGAGGCATAGATTTAAATGGCAGTCAACTGTGCAAGGGTAAAGGACAAGGAGCAAGATAGAAGATGAATTGTATCATTCCAATGAAAATTTCAGAGAGTTTCAGTTCATAAGAACAGTATAAAATCTGTCCCAAACTGAATTATGGCTTTTCATCCCATTCTGGACATATGCCAGCAATCAAGGAGACAGTGACCTGATGTGGGGAATATTCTAATGGAATGAATTTCTTCATCGACCTGAAAGTCTGCTATTCTTGTGAGTTTTAATGTTTTTGGACACTTAAAGTAATAAATCTTACAGTTTTATTGCAGAAATAAAAGAGAAAAAGCATGAGCTGTTATGTTGCATAACTTAAAAGATTTTACATAAGTTCTTTCTTTCTTTCTGACCTCTGGAGATAGCAAAAGATATCTAACAGCCTGGATTTGAGAAACACATTCATTTTTAGGAAGAATTTGTATCTGACACTTACTTGATGTATTTGACTAAAGTTCCTTTGAAGCATACAGAACTTCATATTCTTCTTTAAAGAAAAACATATGCCTATGTATATATATGGCAGGACTGCAGATCTGAAAGGAATGTTGCAATAGCAACCACACCTGGACTATTTTTAATCTTTCCTTGTTAGAAATCAGTTTTCTCATGACATTTTTAGTATTGGAAAAAAATTTGTTTCTACGTCTTCCCACACCACCCATGAATAAAAGACTTTAAAAAAGGAAAGCAAACCCACTTCTGAATTGCAGAAGAACTGGTTTTACTAAAGAAGCAAAATATGAAACTGGGGACAGGCTTTCATTTTTTGCTACATTATCAAATACAAATATTGAGAAAATAATGAGTGCATGACATGCACTGTATGATAATTCATTGTATACAGAGTACATACCTTGAAATAAAGCTGTTTAATGAACCCCCAGCCTTTATTCACACCCGCTTAAAATTACAGAGCATAATGCATTTATTGTGAGTTCAAAAGCTATTACACATTTATGACTTGAACTTTCACATATGATTATTCAAGCAACCGCCTGCCTTAGACATGCACAATTTTAAAAATTACAAAACTTCAGGACATTAATCTTGCAGTATGATAGACTTGCTGCATGCAATTTGCTGCAAAGATTTATGGACAGCTTTACATAATTGCAAGCAGAACCTCAGCAGTATAGTTTCAGATTAACAGGTGCTCTGCTTTCGATGGGCCAACCCAATAATTCTTTGAAGTAGAGAAATACACAGACGCTTAAAATCTTAGCCAGTATATTCAAAGGCACCTACACTAGTGCAAATCCACAATGTTCCCTTCCAGTGCATGAGGAAGGGGAAGAACCTCAGCAACCACATTACATTAAATCATGCTGCTACTTTGCTTTTATTATATCATACAAAATGTGGAGCTCACCATCTCGCCATCTCCAATTTTTTTACTACAATTAAAGTAGTAGTAAATTAATCTGTAGCTACCGGAGTTTTGTTGTGAGGTATTTTTTATTAATATTTGTAGCATTTTTTCCATGAGTTATAGTTAAGATATTTAAATTTATTTAAACTCAAATCTGTGTCAGGCCATCAAAAATTGTACTAAAAAAGGAAATCTTGACTTAATCTTGCCATCTTCACTTAAGTGTCCAGTCTGTTGTCCACTTTTCTCCTCAAGTTATAAGGACAATGGCTGTTAAGGAGAGTATTACTGCGCCTTAGGTAGAAAAAGTAATTTCTCTGTCAATTTTATTCACTGGCAGTGTTTTTCATTGAACTAAAGCTAATCAGCACTTTATATTTTTAGTAGACACTTGATCTTTCATGACTTTTCCTTGGAAAATACTTATGCTGAAAAAACCCCACCCAACAAATGGCATGCCCTTTATCAAGTAAAAACCTACCACGTCCCAAACACAAAGCCTTGGCTGCTTCTCAAAAAAACCCCAAGTAATATCTCAGGGCTTTTTTAAGTTGCTGTCCATTCACATAATGATTTTCACTTCAGAAAACTAGTGGAAAACTAATATATGTAATAAAATCCCTTTCTTGTTCACATTTTTGCTTTGCGGTAATTGCATTTGTGTGTATACAAGGTGTGTTGCAGGAAGCAACAGGATGATAAAATACCAGATGCCCGATCACCTTTCTTCTGCACTTTAGAGCTCCTGCAGTAACTATATTCCCTGATAACCTGAAACGAGGTTTTTCTGATTACATTTTATGATGGGACAGTAGCTTTTTTATGTCTTGCAAACAATAGCACTGACAGGTTTCCTTCCTTACAGGCTCAGCTTCTCCATTTATATGACACTTTTAACTGCTGTGTTATGCTACAGAAGCCATACATCTTTGCTCTTTAACCACAATGGTTTTATATTTTATCCTTTTTTCTTATCTCACTTATATCACTTATAATCCTTTCTTGTGTGGTTACAAATTAAGCTTCAAATACATTATCAATCTTGCCTTAAAAACAAAACAAATTGGAATAAATAATTGCATGAAATGTGCAGAGGAAGACTTATCAGCAGTCAAACTAGATGAAGCATATTCAGTGCAGTAATAGATGAGAAAACAACCTGAAGCCAGCAGTTTGCATATCACAAAAATATTGCTTCTGTCAGCAGTGCTGACAGTCCAAATACTGTTTATCTGATTTTCCTAAGTGCAGAAACTATTTTCAACAAAATTCCAGTTGAGAGTATTTGCAAATTATACTTTTCCTCCTCTCTTTCTGTTTCCAAGGCTGCTGTGTATCCTCAAAACTAAGGATTGTTATTTCTTTTTCTGCACTAATGATTATTACTGGTTTCTGTCATCTATTAAAAATAGCACATGTTCTCCTACAGTATGTACTACTAGATGCACATGGAGGTATGCCTATGTATCCTTTAAGTGAATTTGTCACCACAAAATTTTTAATCTTCCATGGACACAGACATGTTGAATTTCCAGCAAAAAGCTCTGTTAAATCTACTGTGTCAAATTTCAGCTTCTGTAGCTCTCTATAGCTCTACTAACTAGCTCACATCATCTCAAATAACACATTTTTCACTACTGTGCTAGTACTGCAGGAGTTACTGAGCTCTCACCACCAGTACATAAATCATTTCAGTGTGATGAGTCCTACTGAATGTCAACTACAGGAATGGTAATGCAACTGCTCAAAGGAGGTATAATCCCTTTTTTTCTGAAATTACAGTTTAAAGTTTTGCTGGTTTTTTTTCTTTGCATGGGGACTAATGGATTACTCAAGGATTACATCATGTTTTATTACCCATGATTCAAGAAATGAGAAAAATTAAAAGAATTATTAGAGCAGAAGTACAGCCACAAATTTTGAGAAGGATACTAGACCCAGTTTATCTCCATATATCCAGAAACTGCCCATACTGCTTCCCTGAAATCTTAAATTACTGACTGGACTCTGTGGTCACCCTTTGTTCTTTGTTTCCATTAACTCCAACATAAAAATTTCTCTTCTGTTTCTGAGTGGTACAAACAGATAACCTGAAAAGGAATACATCACATTTCCATTCACTTTTTTGTCTGGATACATTAGGTTATAAGTACTTAATTATCATCTATACTTACTTTCCTACTATTGGCTTATTTTCAGTTCAGAATAAACAAAGAAATCAGCAAAAGGAATGAGTCCTTCAAATGCACATGTCCTCTACTGAAGTAGAGCTATATGACACTCATGAGAATCCTTCATGGCAACTCAACACTGTAAGAAAATGTTTGCCATCTGAGTATCACTATCCAGATACAATTTTGCTGGTCCACAGGGTATTCAATTTAATGAATTTAATATTCAATTTAATGAAGCAGAAAATTTGCAGTGCCAAATGCCATTTCCAAGTCTTCACAATAGTTGAGAGTTGTTCAGTGTAGTTAATTTTCCTTTTGGTTAAATGTATGAAATACAAATCTGAAATAGAAAGTAACATCAAGAAAGGGATGCACAGCTTATTTTCAACACATGCAAACTTGAAAACCAAGAATATAAATAATTTTTTTCCATATCTGCTCTTACCAAAAAGTATAATTTTCAAGTATATCATATATTGAAATGTTTAACGGTTGCCCATCCCAAGAGAAGATGCCTTCTGTTATGAAATGAAGGGCAAATACAAAACCAGACTGAGCAGACTGGGAGAGGAAAACAAACACATATGCATATATCTAAACACACATATATGTTTTTCTTTTCTCTTGGTCCTGATTTGTGCCAGTCATTTTAAGTCTGGTCAATATGAGTTCTCTTGAACTTTTCTCTTTTTTTGAGGGAAAAAGACTTAAAAAAAAATTTTAAAAATGCTTTAAAACTTTATTTGCTCATTCAAGTGCTGGGAAGAAGGACTGTAGCCAAGGTCCTTCCTCCTCTTTCTTTAAATTCTACCACTTAAAAAAAACCCCAAATTTGAACACTTATCTTGTTTTTGAACACTTATTGCTTGCTTATATCAGAACACATTATAGATTCTTAAAATTCTCAGACTTCATTTATCTGCTCTTCACTAACAACAACTGCCAGATTCTCTCCATCTTCATGATAGAAGTCCTGCTCTTCCTTAATTATTTAGCAACACAGTATTTATTCTTTGACCTCACATTTTAAGGTGAAGCTGATTTTTCCATATAAATTTTAAAGTATTTCCCTCAAGCAATAGTCTCACAGTGATATAAAGTGATATAAATTGAGTGACAACATCACAAAATTCCCAGTGATATAAAATGTCATTTGGAATGCTGATAGCATGTTAAGACAACTAAGTTGGAAAAGGCTCTGAGCTGACACCTCTGGCAACTTCAAAAAGATATGACTGGAAATGGGAGTGAAAAAAATCTGCAAGGCAGAATAGAGGAAGCAACACTGAGCTTATCTTAAATTATACAAGCTCATACTTTCACCCTTAATTCACTGTGTCTTCATCTCTGGGACCCACTGTTAATAATAACTTTTGCTTGAAGTGTGTTCTGTTCTGGACAGCTAAAACACATAGGAAAATATTAGAGGATTTGAGAATGCAGGGGGTGACTCCCTTAGTGTCCTGGGCAGCAGCCTGTCTGCACGTAGTTGCACCTTTTATCTCCTTTTCCCTCTATTCTCCATCCTTGCTCCTTCACCAGCCCACCATGATCCCTCTTTTTCCCTACCATCAGTCCTTCTCCTTAAAATCTCATCACATTTTACAAAGTCCCCCTTCTTGATATGATAGAATTAGTTCTAAACAGTCCACCAAAGGATACGGAGATGGAGGGAGTCCAAAAGAAGGACCACAAAGATGCTCTATGGGCAGGTGAACCTCTCCTATGGCGATAGAGAGCTGGGCTGCTTCATCCTGGAGAAAAGGTAGCACCAGGGAGACCCTAGACCAGCTTCCAGCGCCTACAGGGGCTGACATGAAATCCAGAGAGGGACTTTTTAAAAGGACATGTAGTGACAGAACAGGGAGGAATGGCTTTAAACTGACAGAGAGGAGACTGAGATTAGACATTAGGAGGAAATTATTTACTGTGAGGGTGGTGAGACACTGGCACAAGTTGCCCAGAGAAGTTGCAGATGCCACATGCCAGGAAGTATTCATGGCCAGGTTTAAGCAACCTGACCTAGTGGTTTCTCCAAGTTCCTCTAGACCTGGTGGAACAAGATGATATCTAAGGTCCCTTCCAACACAAACTATTCTATGATTCACAAAGTTATATAACTCTATTGGAAGGCTAACTTTCGTATAAAACCAGCCTTTTCTTAATATCGTGGGATTTTTGTTCTTTCTTCTCTAAACTGTCTGGCACCAAATGCAATGGACAATCACCCTTAGCCTATGACAAAGGCTCTTTAACACTGAAGTCTAAGAATCTTATCCTGAAAGTGAGCAGCTACAGGGAACTAGTTTGTTACAAGGTGGTATTTCTCCACAGATCAGGTAGTGATTTCTAAAACACAGTGGCTTAGTTGGACTTTGAGCACCCAAGTCAGGTCAGGTTTCCTGTCTCTGAGTGTTTGTCTCCCTTCTTTTGTCTATAATCCCAATTTGACAAGGCTGCTAGATAATCCTACTGAAAAATAAAGATTTGCACACTACACCTCTTTACCATTTAGTGTGACTGACCAGGTTTTTTCTGCTCTCTGCTAATAGTCGGGGTTCTGTTCCTGAATGTTCTTGTTTATCTCTTCCTACTTTTCATGCATCATTTTTTGTATTGAAAAGGCTTTTGACCAGATATGTTCAAGAGAACAGGCCCTCTCCTTCTACATACCCTCACATAGCTAGCTACATGATTTTCTCAGTTGCTACATGGTGAGGAACTGTGACTTTTGAATAGAATTGATTGGTTTATTGCTTTGTTGTGTTAATCCAGTTCAGTAAAGTTTTTGCTGGTAAAAACCCTTCATATACAGATTGGGTAAAATACAGCAAAAGTGTAATTTTGCCCATAATACCTATGAAATTACATTCTTTCTGTCTAGAATAAACTCTAACTAAAAATAAAAATAATAAAAAAAAACCAAAAGGAACCAAAGAAAAAAGAAAAAAAAGGAAAAAAGAAGAAGAAAAAAGATAATTCACTTAATTTTGCCTTTGATTTCTTATCTGCTACTGTTTAGAGGTGTCTTATGCTCAGAACTGATCGTTAATTATTCTTAGGGCTCCACCAGAGTAGCTAACTCAAGAAATCATCTGTTGAAGACACTGAAAACGCATAACATTTCATTGATACATATAAGAATCTCAGGTTGATAGTAGTTAATATTTATTTTAAGAAATTTGCATGAATAGAGTAGTATTTAGCATTTAAAGGTGACTTTATAAGAAAGCTGTTAGTGCTAAATTACTACAGGCTTTGCTCAATCTTTGAGCCAGTTGTATTAAGTAATCCAAGACATGTCCTCTTTTCATGAGAAGATGTCACCTTGTAAAACAGTCTTTGGTTTCAGTAGCTCTTAGATATTGCAGAAGAACTGGAAGACTGCCAGCTGCTTTTGTTATGGGTTTGAGGAGACAGATTTTACACTAGCAGATGCGTGTATAACATTTTTTTATTAAAATACAGGAGTTCTTTTTTATCCATAGAATTCAAGCTTGAGCTATTTTTAAGGAGGTTTAATATCTCTTCCATAAAATATTTCTACCATGACACAGGGTAGATCTATAAAGATGGTTTAGGGCTGAAACTAAGTGTGAATGGACTTTGGCAAAATGTGAACTGTGAGATATCTGGGTTCTAACCTATAGAATTTTAGACACCCAAATAATAAAGTCTATGCTTACAGTAATCACCTTATTAACAAAACCACAAATTTTCAGTCGCATTGACAGTTGAAATTATATACTTTTATTGGTGTAAAGTGATAGATCTTTGCTAGTGAAATTGTGCAAGTTCTTTAAAACAATAAATGATACTCATATATGCACTTAACTATTATTAGCTAGTATTTTTTGCAATAGTTCTGAGAAAAGCAAAAAGACCTAGTCACATTTAATTTAATTTTTCCTCAGGTTTTACTGATAAGCTACACAAGGGATCAGTTTTGATAGTGGCTAAGACCGTAAAGGTGCATTTAAATTGTCTTTTACTTCCTGTTTAAGAGTGTGTTTTCCAAGTGAACATCCTTCCTCCCAAGTTACTGTGTTTCAGTTCACATTGCAGAGCATCTAAAACAGGTGACTGGATTCTCTTCAGATGGCAGGTAACCATAAGATGTTCTTTAGGGTGAAATGAATGTGCTTTACTAATGGACATTCATCTGACATCACCAGAATAGAGATGCACCAGAATAAAGACCCTTCAATATATACATTTTAGAGAGGCAAAATCTTCCCAGTAAAGCTACTGTATAACCCAAATCTGATCCTATTGATCAATACTGCCTAATTAGGTATACGTAGCCTTTAAATTTCTGAAAACCTTGATTTTGATGTTGTAAGTTACCTTTTTAATCAAAGACAGAGGAAATGCAATACACACACACACACACAAAAAAAGATTAGAGCATGCACATAAGTATCAAACATCAGCAGAAAGCTCCCATTTTGTGTTAGAAAAATCTGAACCTGCTTAGGAACTGTTTCTGACATTACCACCAAACAAAAGAGCATATATTCACAGATCTATTAAACACTGAACTAATATACAATAGATTTTCATGGCAAACTTTTAGTTCTGATAGATAAATGATGAAAATTCTGTAGAAAGACAAACATCATAATGAATGTGCTATGTTAATGAATCATTGATTGTAGGAGACCATTCAATCTTGTCATTAATAATATCAAATGAGCTGTAGAATGTGCATGAAATAAATTAGAATATAATGACAGAATTAGTGACTTGTTAAAATAAAAAAGGAGAGGTAAGAATGTGGATTTTCGCAGAGAAGGGGACAGCAAAAGATGTAAAAAGATGAGTCACATCACATTATGCATGATATTTTAGTTGTTTAGGCAATAGACCCTCAATTTATAAAATGTTTTTCTATTTTAGTAAGTAACGTAAGTGCAATACTGATAATGTTATCCACCTTTCACTGAACTG
This sequence comes from Psittacus erithacus, assembly GCA_009867235.2. Classification (NCBI taxonomy): domain Eukaryota; kingdom Metazoa; phylum Chordata; class Aves; order Psittaciformes; family Psittacidae; genus Psittacus; species Psittacus erithacus. Next base: position 9,626 of record WYDI02035751.1, on the reverse strand, counting down.
GTCTGTCTACAAGTTTTGCAACTTATGATTTTCTCAGAAGTGCACGAAAGTGTTTCACAGTGAATATTTTTAATATATGGAAGTAAATCATAGAATAAACTAGATTGGAAAAGACCTTCAAGAACATCAAGTCCAACTGTAATATAAATATAAATTATAATATAAATAAAAATACTAATAAATATATAATGATATACATTAATTATAAAAATATATAGTAATAAATATAAGGTTTCTATTATACTTTAATTACATTTATATTATAATTTATATAGCAATGTAGATTAAATGCTATATTTAAACAATGTAATCAGTGTTACCACTTGGAATAATTTGGAATGGAGTGCATTAGGTTGAAATTATTAAATGGATTATTAAATCTAATTATAGAGGCAATGTCAAACTACTAGAGCACTTTGCGCTATCAGAGTCATTTCATCTACACATTAACCTCATGTTAACAACTGTGTGTTATTTATATCCAGGTATTATCATATAAACTCCTTCCTCCAATGTAAACAATAACATTTTAAGGGTTTATCACTATTTAAAGCCCATCTTTGATGACACTTTCAAATGAAGCTCCTTTTCTTTTTGAAGGCAGAATTTATGACAATTCCTGCTTTTGAAAAACCTAAGAATTACAAAACATACAGTGAGTAAAACTGCAGTTCAATGTATCTGAAACCAAATTGTGGCACTTCTTAATCCATGATAACACACCAGTATTTAGGGAATGCCAGATCCTGCAGACTTCAAGGGCCAGGAGATTCTGCCCTTGTTTCTGTTAGACCAACTTGCTGTTCTGCGATAGATGCACTTGGCTCCTTTTGCCAAACTATCAGTAGTTTGGTCCACGTTCCAAAAGAGGTCCACCAATGAGCTTGGAGTTCCCTGCAAACTATCTGATGACTTACTCAATCTCATTACCCGTATCACTGATAAAGATATTGAATACTGTTGGTCCCAGTATGGACTTTTGAGGGACACCACTCATTATTGGTATCCACTTGGACGCTGAGACATTGACTGTAACTCTTTGGACACGAACATCCAGTCAAATACTTATCCATCTAACGGTCATTCACAGAACCCATTTAGCTGCAAAAATGTTATGGGGGATCATATCAAAGGCCTTACAAAGTCCAGGAAAATTACATCTGCAGCTCTTCCTTTGTTCACTGATACACTCACTTCATCATAGACGGTCATTAGATTAGTCAGGCACATGGCCTAAATGAAACCATGATGGCTGTCTCTAATCACCTACCTGGATCCTATATATTTTGACATATGTTCCAGGAGAATCTGCTCCATAATTTTAACAGGCATGGAGATAAGACCGAATGGTTGCTAGTTCCCAGGGTCCTTCCTTTTAGTGTTTTTTAAAACAGATGTAGTTGCCCTTTTTCCAGTCACTGAAGACTTTAATTTTCCTACCCCTTCAGATCAAACCAATTCTTGGTTCCTGTCCAGGATTACTGTATTTCTGACAATTTAAGAAAACAGAATAATTCTCCTGAAATCACTTAACCCTTGAATCCATATAGAAGAGGCTAATAGTGAAGAGTAATCAGCAGCTTCTGCATTCAGATATAGTGCAAATTTCTACCAAACATTTTCCAAAACTGTATACAAATTTTCTGTGTTAGAGAAAAACTGTAATTCTTCATAGCTGTGACCAGGCAATAATGAAGTAAAAGTCAGAGGAAACTGGAAACGGCAATGTGAAATTCAGGGAATAATGCAGGGTATGACAGATCACAACTGTTGCAAAGGGGCTGACTTTATTTCAACACAAACAGGACCAGAGTTTGGTTTTGTTTTAGATAAGCAGCTATCAACAGTTGAATAGGATCAATCAGTGTTGCAGCTGTTTCTCCCAGAGTTCATTAAAGAGTGTGAATGTCTCAGTGGGTTAGCCAGAATGAACATGGGGGGAATACGTGGCTCAGCCCAGCGTAGAGTATAAAAACAGAAAAACTAACAGAAGAACTTCAAAGAGAGCAATGAGCTTGAGTTGGCTTTGGTCCTTATATTCCTTCCAGGTGACTGGGGATGCCCAGTGTCACGACAGTAAGCATATCATAGAGACAGCTAACGGCCATGACAGTGGTATTGTGTTTGAGCTATATATTGTAATTGTTATATTTTGCTAAGTATTACTCACAGTTGTATTTTCAGTATATTTTACATCAGTCTGCTAAATCCGAAAGCCCAGATAGCAACAAATACCTTAAAATAATTAAATTTTATAATAAATTATGCCTTCCACATATGGAATATGGAATATGGAATATGTGGAAGAACCTGGTATTGGACTCTGTCAATAGTGTCATTAGATACTAAAATTAGGTAGGGGAAGGAAACAGGTGCAAAAAAAAGAAAAAAAAAAAATCTAAGTCTGGTCTTTTTCTCTCACACTTTCACAGCATCCACAACCTTTTTATGAGGGATATTGGAAGGCACCTTTCTGTCTGTTGCCCCCATATCTGTTTGAAGGCCTGTTCATTAACAGAATCAGCAGCTTGAAAAAAAGAACATGATATTTCTGCTGTCTTGCCTTTAGTGCCAGGAAATTCCAGAAGTTCACCAGCTGTGGAATATGAAATTACTTCTATCAGTCTTAAACTAATCTCCTACTGATTTCAGCGATAGCCACCTTCTATTGCTGCAGAATTTGGTGAATAACACTTCTATGTTCAGCTTAGGCATTAGTCTTTTCCAGACATTACCATTCTCTTCTGAGGAGCTACAGTCTATTCTCAGAAGTAGTTTGTAGGACTGATTCAAACACCAGCTGTCTTTGCTTAACCTTAAAGTCAGCACAGACTAGATGAATACTTCTCACAATCCATATTTATAGCATTTGAAGTTTCATGTTCATACTGTCTCCTTCAAGGACCTAATTTTAACATCAGTTTAGATTAGATTCAAGGAAGAATTTTGAATTTAATTAAGTTAGAATACTTAAATACTTCTCTTCAAAAATCAAGTGCTACTATCCAAGAGAAAGGTTTCTATCAGTGTAAATTATGAATTAATTCCATTTTCTGGCCTAAGGAAAAAGTATTTGAGGTCATTATAAGAAAGAATACAGCAAATATTGAAAGTATCTTAGGAGGTGCTGCTAGCAGAGTATGAGTGCCAATAACAGTTTCTTAGGATTGGCCTACTTTAGTCTTGTGGTTTAGTCTAGTTGTATTTTGCACAGGGCATTTTTTTCATGGATGCTTTTTCATGTGTCAATAAAGTTAGGTCAAAGGCAGATATGTCTTAAGCTTTATTGAAAAGCTCATAAAGGTGTTTTTTAAAGACTAACAAACTGAAATCTCAATATTGCAGTACACTGTATTAAACAGTACACTTTTTTAACCCAACAGAAGAGAAATTTCAAGATAGGGTTGGATTATAGCACCAGAGCACTTAGTTTACTTGGTTTTGTAAGCTAATTCTAATATCTTGTGATAATTGAGCTTGCTATTGAGAGTAATTCTCTTGCAAAAGTTTTCTATCAAACTATTTCCTATAGCCAGGCAATGATTTTTTTTAAGTGCTTTATTGAATACATAGTGGGAATGGAAAAGCTGTGAACAATAAGATCATCATTATATGCATGAAGTCTTATTTAAAGTACTCATCCTCCCCCCCAGCTACCCTCTTCCAAGAAGATATTGTGGAATGTGGAGGTTTCAGAAAGGGATGATGAAAGCAATTACTGTGAAGAAACACTCATCAGATAAATGTAGATGATAGAGTATTAGAACATTATGGAAAATATAAAATGCAGAAAAAAAGAAACAAGGTAGGATAGCAATGGACACTTAAGAAATTAGATGGCAAGTAACCTGGTAGTTTTGTATCAATGCTGAAGCAGCAGTCAGTGAACTTGAAAGGGGAAAACTCAACACCAATCCATACGTTCACTACAGTATAACTATGGGACTGCCATATACTGTTAATGAAACCAATTCCTCAATAAATTCAAAAGACTGGACACCGAAATAGAAAGAGAATATTACTCCCAAATTCGTAAGCAGATTTTGGATATTATATTTAAGATTTTAATCTTAAATTATATTAATTTTATATTTAATAAATAAATAAATAAAAATTTAATAATAAACAAAATTTAAATAATAAATAGAATTATATTAGGCTTACCTATTTGCCAGAAGTCACAATGAGACTTAGAGTGGCAGTTCAGTTTCTGTATGCCTTTTTACGCCAGGATTTTCACATGCCCTCTTTATCATTTGGTGTTGTGCTGGGTCAATGACAGAACGCTGCACAAATCCCATCTAGGTCTGCAGCACTATAGCAATCTGCTTATAGGATTCTTAATCAATTCTTTCAAGACAAATTTGACCTCAAAACTCTGAACTTCTGCAACTTTGTCTATCACACGATATAGGCTCTGTGCAATTCTCTAAGGGCTGTCTAAGACATCCATGACATACAATTGCAATCTTAACAGCTCTCCATGCAGTTTTCCACTTCTCTCATGCACAGCAATCCCAGATGCTTTGCAATGCTTATGCTTCACAAGTTCTAGCAGTGGCCTATTTATCACTAAGATATGCTATGCAGGATAAGCAAATATCTTCACTGAAAATACAAAGAAAAACAATTGTCAAATTCAAAGCCCTGTTGTTCAAAAAAGACCCTTCTTGTGAAAAGAACTGTAAGGTTGTTAGCAATTAGAAAAAATCAGAACTGAGTTATTTGGAAAATACTATAATCATTGGTAAGACATTGATTCAGTGTAAGCACTTGACATAGTTCCTGGAAATGTTTTTCATAAAGCATGTACATCCATCTGGAGTAAATTTACTAAAATCCCTAGATTAAAAATAGCTTCAAATTAAGACAGTCTGAGGCACAATTGTTTTAGCTAGACTCCTTAGCTTTTTAGAATTTCGACTTAGGCCTGTAAGGACTGATTTACACATATGACCATCTAGTTTCTGTTATTGCAAAAAAGGCTATAATTACTTCAAAGTCTGTAGTGCTATCAGTATAACGTAGTTCTGGGTCTTCAGGCTAACACTTTGTTTGGCTTTGGCCTTGTTATTAAGTCACTTGTTATGTGCCCTCTGGGTACCTGTCAAATTCATTTTTTTGTGATCAAAACCAGTAATTTCCCACCTTAGGTTTATTATGGTACTGAGCAGGAATTTTTTTCCTTTCAGTTTCTACTCTCCTAGGAGCTAATTGACTTCGCTAGGGTCACTTTAGATGCAAGACTATGAATGAACTAAGAAGGAGGCTCTTTCATGTTGCTGTTGTATGTTCTGTACAAATATTCACTGCAAGCTTCAGAGACAGGTAGTTGGACAGTCATTTTTACACAAATTATCATGACTTTGGACACTGAGGCAGAATTAAAATTCCTCTGAGCTATGCAATTTATCCCGAAAGATGGACAGTGTTACTGGTAAGACACAGTGGAAGAAACTGCCTTCCTAACATTAATTTCAAAATGAATCCTTTTAAGTTGTGGAATTAAAACCAATAGCAGGGCAGATAAAAGCTAGCCATTTTATTTTAAATTAATCTTGCAAACCTCAGAGATAAGAATTGACAAAAGAATGTCTTAATTGGAGCCTGGAATCTGTATTTTTTAGTAGCTTGAGGACTTTGTTCCTACTTTCATTCTTTCCTGTATATTGCACTTTAAGATCCCAATTACACTACCAATGTGAATTAAAATGGAAATTAATCTGTTTACTCATGCAGTTATGTGAAGCAACTCTACTTCCACTTTATTGTTCTAAAAGAAGAATTCTTTTAAATGTATCACATAATTAGTTTTTATTTTCCTGAAATAAATAAAAGCTAATTAAATAAAAGCTGGTTACACCAGAATCAGTGAGAAGCTGCTTTAGCAGGATACAGTTCTACCTGGTGATTGACTTCAATGATTGCAGGTTACAAAGCGATTCTTTCTCTTTTAGATTACCTGCATAATTGGTTTAAATTAACAAAGATATCTCATCCGCCACCATTTCTGTTATGTAAGAATAGTTAATTTCTGATTCTGAAACTTGAAATTCAGGAACAAGACCTGATGATAAGGCAAAGAATACAGTGACACCTGTCAAGCTTTTCAAGAAATAAATCACAGCATGGGATATAAAAAAATACTCTGGAGGTTTATTTGAAAGTAATAGCTCCAAGGACTGTGTGGTCATATGACATATTTCAACTTGTTCTCTAGCTCTGACCAAAATCTTTGATTATAGGTAAGTTTCTTGGCAAATTTTGATGTAGAATTAAGGGCACTCTCACACAATAGTGAAACCTGTGCACTGCACATTGGCAGACAGATGTGCAGTCCTGGGGAAGACACTTCTGCATCTCCTAAGGTTTGCTTTTTCTTCTGTCACCTTCATGCAAATTAAATGTCACTTAAACACATTCTGACACCCTTGTATTTAACATGAATGTATTTTAAAGGCCTCAGTGAATTGGAAATGCTTTTTACTATAGAAGTCCAATTGAGCTCCATAAGATTTTCTTCATTAATCAATGTTATGGATGCCTTACAGATGTTAATTAGTAGTCATTAACATAAATACTAAAAACAAAAACCAGACTCTATTTTTAATTCCAAATGTCTTCAAATCGGCAGATTGAACACATTAATAAAACAGTCAAAGGTGGGCTTCTGAACTATAACAAATTTTGTAAAAGCTAGGAATTTACAGTCATATCTTCAACAAGATGATATAGCAAACAGTTCTCTGTGGGCAGGAGACAATATTTCTTCATGGGGATTTTTATATTTGACCATTTTCATAAATAAATAATTTCTAAGGCAAAAGCTAAATTGACATAATCTTTTCTTACATGTCTATTCTTTTCTTCCCTTCTGAACAATCAGATTTCCTGGACGTTGCCATCCATGCATCTATATACCTAAGAAGTGCATGTTCGACCCTTACTGGTCAGGTCTCTGAAGCAGTGAAACACCAGGTAGAACAAATGAAGTGATTAACTGTTCTGGCCATTTCTTCATGGAAAACAGTATTTATTGCATCCAAAGAGCAATGAGAAATTTAAAAGGCCTCTAAGGCTTGAATTAATTTAATAAATTATACCGTAGTAGTTAAAAGTAATTTTAACAGTTTTCTTCCTCGTGAACATCTTTTCAATCTTGTCAACATCTTTCTGTTCTAACTAATTTTAGAAAGGAGAAGACCTGTCAGAGAACAGTGACAAACAGGGAAAACAATAATAATAAAAAAATAGCAAATCTCTAACTTAAATAGTTTTTTTATAAAATACAAGAAATACCAGTAGGTGGCTAACCATACATCCTCAGCCTATTATTTTTACGGAGACATTGTCTGATTAATTTTGGTTTGAAAACAACAACTTTCTTAAACAGCTTTCTTGGATTTATAGACATTTCAAAACATAACTGAAAACATTCACCAGGATCAGTGAATGTTAACAATTGTGAATAATTTCCTTATTAAGGTTTTTAATTCCTTAAATGTAATGCCCTTATTATGAGATAATTAATCTTATCCTGCCTTTTATTAACCTATTACATTAATCAGCATCTGAACTGCTGTTCAAAATCCTCCCTTTCCAGCCTCTGTGCTAATGAGATAACCTCTGGTCTGCTCCCATTAATACTTCTTGGCTTTTTAAGAGGAATTTCTGCTCAGCTTCAGAATGCAAATAAATTATTTACTCAAAATACCAAGGATCTACGCATCTTTTAAAGAGTGGCTCGTTATCTCCAGTCTTACAGTAGATGACAGGCAGATCTTTCTTCCTAAAAGTTTGTATCTATAGAAATGAGCAGACATTTCTCCATAAAGTTAAGCGCATCTATGTTTCATATTATGATAGGTGAAGCATGGAAGTTTAGTGCGAGAAATTCATATGATTTTGCCTTTATATAGTTTATATAGTTTATATAATTCTCTTATTTAATACTGGTGAGCATAACATACTTCATAAAAAACCTCCACATTTATAGTCAAAGAAAGATTTGAAGTATTCTTACTTTTTTTTTTTTTCTGTAATGTACCATGGCTTTGCCATGTTCAATAATTCAGAAAAAAAAAAAAAAGTTTAAGTAACTCTGGCCTCATATTATTGATAAATATTTGTTAAGTAAACAACTAAACTATAGACACGTTAAACTATTTAATGTCAGATTTAAGTTATTTTTTCCTGTTGGAATTGTATAATGCTGAATACTAGCTTTATCAAAACTTGGGGCTTATCTGTATTACATGTATTTGTATTCTGAGCAGAAATTCCATACAAAATGAAAGTGAGGTTGGTTATATGTTTATATTTTCACTGATGTAAAATAACTGTATCACTAATGTTGCTGTTATCATGGTTGCAAGTCATTACCCAAGCACTGTGTGCCTTTTAATAGATCTGTATTTTTACAGAATGAACTGTTAAAGATCCTAAGAAGGAGAACTTTCGTGTGATTAGACTGTGCGAATAAAACTAGGTGATCAGGAAATCTCAGCTAGAAGGTTGTCAGCGACAAAAAAACATCTCAAAAAACCCTGACAGCCAAACATACCAAACAGGATTGTAACAAAGACTCTGAAAGAGTGTAAGCACAAGATAAAAGCAGATGACTTGAAAATGATACCATAGGCCCAAGGGCTATAAAAATAAATTGAAAATGTTTACTGACAGAAAGTGTAAGAAATCTACATAGTGTTTTAACTCTATAAAGTAAGCAGTCCATCTTAGAAAACAAACAAAAGTGATCTCAAGCACACTCAGCATGGATGGGAAGAAATCCCAGATGCTGAGATACTGCTCTTAGGAAGGTCTTGGCATTCTGACTAATCACTGTAACCCCCATCTCTCCCTCTTAAAAGGGGACTTGTCCCATTGACCTCAGCTCCCAGAGGGGATGGGCGAGTGCAAAATCAGAGAAAGAGGTAGAACTGTAGGCATTCCTGTCATTGTAAAAGGACTAATAAAGATTCTTAGGTCAAACCAGAAGGACTTTACATAAACTAAGAAATTCTAGTCTCAGAAATATTGGAGCTATGCTTCTTCAGCTCATGTCATTTCATCTGGATTTGACCTCAAGGGCTATCTTGCTATTTGGATCCAAGTATTAGTGAAGTTGAGCAGTCTAAGCTGTAATTTCCAATGCAGCAGCATGCAGAAATACTGGGTTTGCTCCTGGAAACAAGCTGCTGCTTTTTTTTATTTTTTCCTCAGGCTTGGTATTACTCCCATTCTGAAACCAGCACTCACTACTGTTCTGTGCCACCTTGTCATGGTTTAAGCTTAGTCGTAAATTAGAAAACCATGTAGCCTGCACGTTCCCTGCCCCCCGTCCTCCCCCAATCCCCAATCCTGGAGGGAAGGGGAGGAGAATGGAAAGAATGTAGCTCCCATTGGTTCAGATAAGAACAGTAACTAAGTTATAACTAAGTTATAACACAACTAACTAAGGTATAACACAAACCACTGCTATTACCACCAATAATAATAATGATAAGGGATATGACAAGGGAAGAGAGTGCAACTGCTCACCACCCACCAACCAAGCAGAGAGCTAGCCCTTCCAGGTAACTCCCAATTTTACATCCTGGGCATGACGTGCTGTGGTATGGAATACC
>WYDI02035747.1:0-10669 GCA_009867235.2 Psittacus erithacus | reverse complement strand
ATGAGGCACTGAAATGGGTTGCCCAGGGAAGTTGTGAATGCTCCATCGCTGGCAGTGTTCAAGTCCAGGTTGGACAGAGCCTTGGATGATATGGTTTAGTGGGAGATGTCCCTGCCCATGGTAGTTGGGTTGAAACTAGATGATCTTAAGGTCCTTTCCAACCCTAGCTATTCTATGATTCTATGATCTACTTCAACTTCAGCAAGGCTTTCGAGATTCTCTTCCATAACATCTTTGTAGGTAAGTTTAGGAAGTATGGGTCAGATGAATAGAGAGTGAAGTTGATCAAAAATATTACTGAATGTCAGAGTTCCAATGATTGTGATCAGTGGAGTAGAATCCAGTTGGAGGTGCCAAGAGGATGGTGCCAGATGCTTTTCAGTGGTTCCCAGGGACACAGCAAGGAGAAATGGCCATCAACACAAGATGTTTCACCTCAACATGAGGAAGAACTTTATGTTGAGGGTAGCAGAGCACTGTTACAGGCTGCTTAGGAAGGTTGTGGGGTCTCCCCCTCTGGTGACTTTCAAAACCCATCATGGAGGTGTTCCTGTGTAACCTGCTCTAGGCAGCTGTGCCTTGACAGTGGGGTTGGACTAGATTATCTTTAGAGGTCCCTTCCAACCCAAATGATTCTGTGATTCTTTAAATAAATAATAAAAAAAAATTGTTTGTCTTCCAAAATGCATAGGAGTAATGGTTTCTAGAGCAAGTGTTATATTTATTTATTTGTTTAAAGGTGAATATAGAATATGGTCTGTAATGATCTTTTATTCCACTGTTTCAGGTGGTCTAGTGAGTAAATAATTTGCAAATACATAGGTAGCTGTGACAAATGATAAATTTATATCTCCTTTCTTCTGCTGTTCTAGAAGTAGAATGTATTATGCTAATGGTTCAGACTTTCATGTACTATCCTTAGTCTCAATTGTAGCAAGTCTTTATATTGGTTTTACATTTTTGAATCAATTTTACCTTAATTTGCCTCTTTAGGCCAAGATGAAACATCTGTCACTACTTGTAATACACACTTTAACAGTAAGATTTACAACTTTTAGCTTGAAAATGCTGCTAAAAAGAGGGCAGTTTTTTGCAAAAGAAGAAATTACACAATTCTCTATTATCCTTATATCTTGTGTAGGCAGAAGTGTAGTGAGATACTTTGCAAAAACATCATCAGATGATCATTACACAAAAGTCTGGCGACAGAAATACAATATGTGATGTTAATTGGTGGATTGGCTTCTTGCTTTATTCATATTAAATCATCAGTTACCTGCTGTTAGCTTCAGGTGATTAAAGAGATGACAAATATGACAGACCATTTACTTACTTATTTATTTATTTATTTATTAAAGAGTAATATCACAAGATATAGAAGATTAGACTCAGAGAAAATGTTTTGCATACAGACTCAAGGCAGATGTGTGATCATGTCCATCAGTTTCTATCTCCGGTTAGGAAACTGAAGAAAAGTAATCATATTCTTCAGAACAAAAGAAATAAATCACCACATGTAGCATAAACAAGCTTTAATAGTAATAGCCAATTTAAAGGTTCATTTTCAAATACCAGTGCTGGTATTGTAAGCTTCGACTTAATATCATTCAGTGAAAAGATACAGTGGATGAAATGTTTAAAGTGCTAAAAGATCTCAAGTACATGTCTAAATCACAGAACTCTTGTTTCTAATCTACACTAGACTAAACATTAGTATTTCACAATTCTCTGCAATGGCATTGTATGCTAAGGAGAAAAATATGGATTATTTGGGAAAAAATAATGTAGATTTCACTATGGTATTTTCATCTGATTTTTAATGGAAATGAAATTGCAAACAAAAGTAGCAGGGCCTCAGGCTGGCAGAATTATGCCTGATGGACTGGTTCATGGCCTTAATTAAAGGAGGGCTGTGTTTTCTAGCCCACTGGGACTGCTGACTAACAAAAACCCAAGCCCAAAGAAATTATGCCCAAATTATTTTAAAATCAGGTGCTAGGATGAGCTATGGGATGAGTGGTGGCTATAACCTCACCTGTGAGAGCTGTTTTCCTATTGAGTGGTGCCCTGTGATGAAGATTCAAGAAGAGATGAGTAGACTTTGTTGAATTAAGGATGACTAGCTTCAAAGATTCTCACTGAAGGAGTGACCTCAACTCTTCAGAGGTATGGAAGGTTGTATGACCAAGGCAAGACAGTGGGAAAAAAAAGGACAGAAAGTCCCACAGGGGTGTAACCTGGAAGCTGATAACTTCTGACAGGAGCAGGAAGGTGGAGGTGTGTTTGTGCCAAGGACTTGATCTCAAAGGAGGATGAACAAGTTCTGCTAAGAGAATGCTCTAGAGAGAGTACCACAGAGAATTATAGAGACTGCCAAGGCTCATTCAGACTAGTATCTGTTTTTTCTCATTCACATAACTGACATAGCTGGTGGGGGCACTGACGGGACCATAGGTAACTACACAGCTCTGGGTTTAGGAAGACAGCAGTTTGGGTAAAGTTCCTCTCTCTTCAGGTCAAGCATCTGATTAGTAGGAAACAGATTCAGCAGACTAAATCCTGCCTGCTTAGCTGATGTTGATAGCAGTACTGGCTTCTTGAGTATGGTTTGGAAAAAGGTTGCTTTAAAAAGAGAAGCTCTGTCTGGCAAAGAAAAGAAGAAAGTGTGTGGAAAAACTTGCTAATCCAGTCTTTATGCTAGGTTCATCAGAGAACACAGACAAGTAAAGAAAATAATGTAGTGGAAATCTTCAAGGAAACCTTGCACATTGCTGCTTAGAAGGGAGGACATTCAGAGATGTATGTCAAGGAAGTGCACACTGACGTAAGAAACTGAGGCAAGAATCTAAAGGAATTGGAAGTTCATGTGAAATGATGGTGCTGTAAAGTATCAGAACAGAAACACAAAGACTTTGTGGCAAAGCACACATGACTCTCATGTGTGGCTATAGGTCGTTCAGACAGGGTAAGTGGGGAACATGAAGAAGGGGCATTACAGTATGCGGAGGAACTGTTTAACTGCCCAGAGTTCCAGGAAAAAGCTCATGTTCTCAGTTCCACCATGGTGTAAAGCTGCACTAATGACAATGCATCAGGAATCTGTTACAGCATCTTCCCAAGGGCAATAAGAGGATAAGGCTTTTTGCAATGAACTAAAAAAAGTCTCCTGATAGCAAGGCCTGACACTTACAGAGGTTTCCAATCTCCCAGACGTCTGTGAGGAAGACAGTGTGAGTTCAACCACCTGGAGAATTATCTGGGCTGCATTTTGGGATAGATTCTTAAGGCAACCATAAAGGGCCAAACACAGATAATGTTATACTTTACCTTTGCTGACAAGCAATGAAGAATGGGTGCTCAAGGTACTCACACAGTTTTGGGTACAAAGAAACAAAAGTACTGAGTTGAGACTCTGGATGGTGAGAGAGGCAGCAGGGTGAGCAAACTAGTACCTTGCAAGGTGTTGCTTATTTTGGGAAGATGTCCAACAGGACAGTAATAAGGGTAGTCATGAGTTCAGTTTAGTAGGGTACAAGTTTCAGTTCTTTTCTAGTGATTCCAATAAGTTTTATGTTGGTTGTTATGTGTAACTAACTTGTGAAGTGTTACCACTTTACTTACAGGAAACCCTTTGCTTTCGTCTCTCAGTCTTTTCCTTTTCTAACCCTAGTTTTCTGCTGCTTCTGCACCACATCTATTACTTTCACTTCCTTTACACACCTTTCCTTTTCCTTTACCCTTTCAAGTTTTCAATTATTTAAACATTTTCTTAATAGCACTATCACACTTTGCTCTACTTGATCTTTGTACAGGCGGGAACAGTCATCAAACACTGCAAGGAATCAGAAGTAGAAACAGATCTTGAAGTCTTCCTGGATTGGTAGCAGAACCAGCAATTGCAGAAGACTCAAAAGTCAATAGTGTCTAGATGCATGAAACTTGGGAAGGTGTTGAAAGAATAGGAGAAAGAATGACATACCTTCCCTGATGCTGGAATATCTGTGATCCCAGCAAACTGCATTCAAAAGGGATCCATGGCAATGAAACATTAACATTTGATCTGTTTAGAAGAAAATAAGAAATGAGGAAAAGTAAAGGTGACAAGAGAATATTACTATAACACCAATAATACAGTACTATTGGCCTTTCTTTTTGTTTCTTCCTATAACTGGAAGGCTGTGCTTAAGAAATTAGAGGTGTGATGACCCATCTCTAATATAAGAACAAGCCAGAACCTGAAATCTTAGCTCTTTCTGGCTTGAAAGGACAAGCAAGATATTTCGTCTTTAAGACATCTTTTAGACGTTTTGATGGAGACATGACCATAAGACTGGCATATTTCTCAGTGAAAAAGTAAGAAGAGACAGTTACAATTGATTGATAGTTACTACTAGAGCTCTCTACGAGGGTTTCCTGAAGTCAGTAGGTTCAGAAATTTGATGCTTCAGTAAGTAATACAATGGATGTAAATCACTCGATATAATGAAAAATGGACTGTAAGATATAGTAATCTAGAAGAGATAGTAAACTAAATGTAATACACAACTCTGGTCTCAGCTAAGCATAAGTCTGATGTCCTGGTCAAGAACTCATGATTAGTTATTTATCTTACTTATAGATCACAACACGTAAGTTAAACCTCAAAGGAGAAAGTAATAGCCAGATATCAATTTTCCTTCCTATATTTCCCCCTACATCCCATGCCACCCAGGGGAACCAATTCTTTTAAGTACTGTACAACACTCCTCTCACAGAAGTTGGGGGCAGATTGAAAAAAATTGACCAATGATCATCAAAAGATCTCCAAAACCATATGAGTGGATTCTGAGTAGGATCTAAGGCTACATTCTCTAGTAATTCATAATAATTGTAACAAAATTTTTGCTTTGTCTGCTTAAATGCAGTACTTGTACTCTTTTTCTTCAGAAAAGAAAAAAATCATAGTTTTAAAAATCTTTTGAGTAAAGGGATGTTGGAAGGCTAAATTCTTTTATGTGAACTGTTTTTAGAAATTTGTGTGAAAGGAGAATACAGACACGAACTTAAATTCAAACCATGTTGTTTGAATGTCTGCAGTCAAAACCAAAGCTTTAAATCAATCTAAATGTGCAATAGTACTCAAAATTCTACTTCCAAAAGTGTATCCATCTTGCTGCTATGAAAATAATATGTGGGATTTTTCACACTTGTTATTTTCTGCCAGCTCTCTTCAGCCAAATTGCCAGAATTCATTTTCCTCTACTGTTGCTTCATTTCAAAACTTCTTCAAACGTTTTGTTTTGCTGTTGTTGCCATGAAGCTTGTTAGGCCACACACTCATCTCAGAAAGGAAAGGGAGGCATTGTCTCTTACCTCCACAATGATTTTAGATGCAGAAGTTTGTAACGTTAAGATTACTCAAATGTCTTTGGCTGTTCTCTGTGACATTCCCTGATGAGGTGACTTGAAAACCAAATATGTCCAACTTTTCTGATTTGAGAGGGAAAGGAACAAATTAATTTCCTGTTCTTTAGTTTAACACTTGGGCTATGATGGAGTTTCTCGTGAAGTATTGACCTTCTGAATAAGGACCTATAAAGATCATTGAGTCCAATTCCCTGCTCCTTACACGACTACCCGAAACTAAAGCATACACTAAAAGCATTGGCCAGATGATCCTTGAACTATGACCAGCTTCTGGGCCTTCTCTTTCTACAAGCTGAATATGCCACTCCCCCTAAGTCTTGCCCTCAAAGCCTTTCACCATCACCCTCTTGTGGACACACTCTTAATAGCCTAATGTCCTTTTCATATTGAAGCGCCCAAGACTGCACGCATTGCTCAAGCTGGGGCCGCACCAGGGCAGTTTGGACTGGGACAATCATTTCCCTCAACTGGCTAGCTATGCTGTGTTTGATACACCGCAGGACATGGTAGGACCTTGTGGCTGCCAGGGCACACTGCTGATTCATATTCAACTTGCCATCAAACCAACCACCAGATCTTTTCGCAGGGCTGCTCTCCAGCCTCTTGTCCCCCAGTTTACCGCATTACAGGTGGATTACCCCATTACAGGTGGAGAATCCTGTATTTCATACAGGTGACTGCTCAGCTCTCTAGCCTACCCAGATCTGCCTTCAAGGCCTCTGTACCTTTGAGGAAGTCCACAGCTACTCCCAGTTTAATATCGACAACCTTACTTAAAGTACATTTGATTCCTGTATGCAGATAATTTATAAAAACATTTAAAAGCGCTAGTCCTAAAATGGAGCCCTGGGCTCAACTTGAGTCTATTAAATTGTTATCAAATAGCATGCACATTCAGACATTTAAATATACATCAATGAGCCCAAATATCTAGTTAATTCTAAGAAGTGCATAATAAAGGAAATTTAAGAATTGGAACTATTTGTACAGATAATGAAATCAGCTTTTTCAAGATCTGAATAAAAGTACATTGGATTAGTCTTTCCTGCATACCTGGATTTTCAATAGATTTAGTAACAGATAATGTCACCCAAATCTTTAAAATTGTGAATACTTTAATAGCCAATAACAATAAGATTGGTTGTGCGGTGCAGTAAGAGGCTAGGAAAATTAAAACCAGGGTTGTTAAAGAACATTAACAAGGAACAGTAATTCCAATAAATCCCCTTCCTCAGCTCCTCTGTTTTGCAGCTTTTGCTAGTGAATGTCATCAACAGCAACATGCTCTATGACTTAAAGGATTTTTATATTTGTTGTTCTTTCAGAAATTATTTGCTTACCTACCATTTACTTTTCTTCCAAATACTCTGCTCATTTCAAAATTCTGCCAATATGCATGTCAAAGACAGAAGAGTATATTTCTTTTGAGAAAATTAGCATTTCTAAGGGGTTTTTGTTGGTTTTGTTTTCTCCTTTAGTCTTACTCACAAAGTTCAGACTTCTTAAATTTTAAGAAAAGCATGGTGCATTCAAATTTCCTTTGAATTTTTACTATTTCTACTTGTAATTTCACCATTACTTTTCTGAATGTCTGTGCAGGAAATCCTCTATTATACCTATCTTTAAGGAGTCCCTAAACAGAAACATATGTGTGTGTGTACTGCATATGATGTGTACATTATCTGTGTGATGAGATTTCAGTAGATCTGATGAATGCTATGAATGTCTTGTGAATGCATTATACGCTTTATCTGTGTATTGTACATCTCAGTATTTCCACCAAAAAATGTCCAGAAAAGTGCCCAAAGCTTTTAACCCTCATTTGGATAGGATTTTCAGAAAAATAAAAAACTGTGAGAAACGGCATTGTTTCATTGCTGGTGGTTCAGGTATTTTCAGTTCCTGATGGACCATGTCAGCTCAAACAATCAGTGTGAACCTAGAAATGTGAATTTGTAGAGCAAAGCCATTCATATTGAGAGCCTGGTTTCTATACTGCATCATTTCATAGGGTCTTTTTTACTTCAGGCAATTGGAAATATCTTCTGGGTTTGTTTCATCCAAAATTCAATTCATATGTTCTGGAAGTGGTCTATGATATAAACCAAAACATGAAAAATGGGGACAATTGGAATATTTGCATCAAGATCACACTCCTAATCAAAATAAAAAGCTAATGTAGGTGCACTCATAGTCACCCATGGTCATGCTTATCAGATTTTTTGTTTCTTGCAAGTCTTTTCCAAATAACTGTTCTCCTTTGTATATCTTTATTCTCTCTTACAATTATGTATGATTTTGTTTTGTGGAACATTGGAACATTTTGAATTCAGCTTACATGAAATGCAGCAAGTAAAATTTTGTTTAGAGGCTTATAAAGTTTTATTGAAAAAAAAGACTAGATTTTTCTTTTTGTTCTTGGAGTAATGTTATTTTCCTTGTAAAAACATCTCATGGCAGACGGATTTAAAGGAAGTAAGTAATGGTGATTTTTTTTTCTTTTTAGCTTTTAGAGAGGAAAAAAAGACAAATTTTTACCTAAATATCAAGAACCAAGGAGTCTAGACAGCCACACATTATTATTTCTTTGTGTGAGTGACAGAAGAAACAACAGTGTTGCTGGCAGACACTGCGCAAAGCAAAATGAAACAAAAGCTTAGCTAATGATGAGTAAAAAGAGTCACAGAATACATGGTGTTCTGTCAATAGCATACATGAGACTTCATCTTTTTGAAGTCCTTGTGTCCCTGAACAGAATAAAAGCAGAAATATCATGAAACAGTTGACACATGGCTTTTATGAATTGTAGAATAAATTTGACACATAATGCTTTTGAAGAACACTGTATGGAATAAACCAGCCTGAAATATTTTTAGATTAATTGTTGTGACTATGATCTTCCACTATGGTTGTAAATATTTTTTATATAATTTGGGGTTGTGTGTTTTCCTTTTGGACTTTCCCTTTGACAATAAGACTTTATTCTTAGCATGCAATTTAGATGACTTATACTTAATGATATGTAGCATGCTTTTTCTAGGTCTGATATGTTATGCATTGTGTGGCCTGTATCTATCTTATAATTCAAGACGTCTGTGCAAAAATAAAAAATAATAAAGGGAGCTTGTGGGGTTTTCTTACCATTAAACCACAATCTTGTGCTTTGGTGAAACTATAATTTTTCAGATTCTTTATTATCTTAGTTTTCATTTCCACTGATTTAGACTAAAATGCCTTTTAAAATATTAATTTTAACATGTACCTATATATTCACACATAATATCCTTAGAAATTAAATCAAAGATTTTTAATAGCCAATATATGCAATGCTGTTTTGGACATTTTGAGTATCTTTAGGATATTTTTACTTCTTGTTCACAGCTTGTACAGAACTGGATAGAACTCCAACATTTTAATAGAAAATGTAGTCAAATTTATAACCTGAGTTATGGAATAGTCTTTTCTTGATTGTAGCATGCACTCTCCCCTAGCAAAATTGAAATGTAGACACTTGCCACTTTGAATTTCTTAAATACAAACTGAAAGAAAAATTTCAAAAATGAAGCCCCATATGTTTAGCTTTGTTCCTACATTATTTTTATGATTTTTTTAAGCTTATCATACAATTATTTGAAGAACTGGAAGAAAATAAAGCTGTAAAGTCTTTTAATGGAGTTTAAATACAAGTGTGATTAAAATAATTTTTCTTAGAGATCCAGATTAATATTAGGTGAATTTTATTCCTAGTTTGCCTGGTTCGCTGAGAACAGATTTTTCAGTATTTCTCCTTTTTCAGAGTGACATCTTTAAGCCAGAGGGAATATAACTTCTTTTGTGCATTTGTGTGCTTCATTTAGTATGCATCATCACATTGTTCAGTGAAATGAATAAATGAAGGGGGTTTTTATTTTTTACATACTGATATATGTGGTTTATGCTTTGTGCGCTTTTAATTTAGAAGGCCAGTACTTTTCATTGAAAGATGGCGCTCACAAGGAATGTTGTTATGGAGCTCTGTTCAATGAGTTTAGTTCTCAGTTTAAAAGAAATACTTTGAAAACAAATGCATCAAAGGACAGGAAAGTGGTAGTAGGCATTCTGTTTTTTAAACAGATGAGCAAATTTATGTGATGAGAGGGGCCTCTGGGGCAAATAAAGCAATCAAATCATCCTGAATGTATTTGTAGAGTCTGTATAAATGACCCTGTTGATCTACCTGCAGCTTTTCAGATTTTCCTTAGTGACCATTTGTCCTTTCCTTGCTACTGAAGAAATTATGCATTTTATTTCTTCTAAAACTGACCACTTAAATGGAAAAACTGGTTCATTCTTTGTCTGGATGCTGGATACAAAACACATGTCACTGCCATAGGAAATAGTTCCTTCCTAGGAATGTTCTGCAAAATACCCTATTAATTGACAAATTTTGTTCTTAGTGTCCAATTCAAATCCCACATTGATCTTCTATTGCAAAAATATTTCTTGAATTATTTTCAGGTGTAAGAATTCATTTTGAGAGGCTCAGGCTGATTCCTAGCAAACAGCTGTGCATGTCACAAAAAAAATTTTCTTAGCAGATGTTGCTGAGTTGTAGATGTGTAGAAAACCTTGGTAAAGGTAAAACAATCTGAAAAAACAAATATACGGAATAATCCACTCATTCTCCAAAGTAACATCTAAGAAAATGCAGTAAGTCTCTTATGAGTCAATAACATTTTTGGCTAATATTTCACCTTGTCAAGTTACGTTTCTATTAAATGGTAATGAAAAACTGCTTCTTTAGCACTCTTCTAAGTTATATATGCATGTAGAAGGCACGAAAACCTACAACTATTAATTGCTTTAAAATCTATGGTGAAAAAAAAAAAATCTGAACTTTTAATCATTCTATTCTTTAAACCCTTTTTACCTTTCTTTAAATAGCTACATATCTGTATCTGGAGTAAATCATGACTTAGAATAGCTCATAGAATCATAGAATAGTTAGGGTTAGAAAGGACCTTAGGATCATCTAGTTCCAAACCCCCTAACATGGGAAGGGACACCACGTGATAAACCATGTCACCCAAGGCCCTGTCCAACCTGGCCTTGAACACTGCTTCCTGGGGAGCCCATTCCAGTGCCTCATCACCCTCACAGTAAAGAACTTGGTTATATCCAATCTAAAGTTCCCCTGTTTCAGTTTTAACCCATTACCCCACGTCCTATCACTACAGTCCCTAATGAAAGTTCCTCTCCAGCATCCTTATAGGCCTTCCTCAGA
>WYDI02035745.1:0-14787 GCA_009867235.2 Psittacus erithacus | reverse complement strand
TCCTGCTTCAGGTAAAGGCAAACCCACTCGTGGGATTGCTTTTGCTCAGGGGCCCGGATATACTTGGTGGGTAATGCTGGAAGATGGAGAAGTCCGATGTATAAAAAGCCTACAGCACCTGGGATTCCCAGGCGGTCTCCCATCCAAGTACTTACTGAGCCCAACCCTGCTTAAAGACCTTAAAGATTTTGAGCTGAACTTCATATTGACCTTTTTAGACCTGTATCTTTTGAATTGGTTCAACTAATTTAGGATGAAATTTATGGCAGCAAAGTGTCCTTTTGATGCTTAGTTTTGGTATGGCTAGGAAATGTTTTTTCTCATCAAGTAATTATGCATTAAGCTATACTTTTATAGTAACATTTAAACTGTTTAAAGGCAGGGGTATGTGAATCGATTAATGTGTAGGGGGATATAATGAATGAACTCCAGTAAGATTTGGGAGAGATGGAGTAAAAATGATAAGGAAGATGCCTCACTGATACAGATCTGTAAAGCACTGGCTTAGTTTGCTGGACTACCTTGCCTAAGGAGGGTAAGGTATAGCTTCCTCACTGACAGGATGTGTGGCTAAAGAAAAGGTTTGAGCGCAGGGGAAAAGTACCTCTCAGTTTAACTTCGAAAAGGACCTGTATCTGGCCAAGGACATCACAAGGTATGACTGAAGTTTTTAAACTGACGGTTATGAATTAGATGTGTAGACATGACTTTTATATGTGCCATTTTAACATTTTCCAAGTTCATTTTGCTGTATCTTTGGACAGATTAAAGTGAGAAAACCCATCTCAAACCCATTTTGGAGTTTTTTCTTTGGTTGGCTGGGGTTTTGGTTTTGGTTTTTTTGTTGCTTTGAGTTTTTTTGTTTTTGTTTTGTTGTGTTTGGTTTTTGTTTATTTTTGTGTGTCATAGCAATTCAGAGGAGTAGCAAAACAAATGCTTTGTGAGTCAGACCTCAGCTTGTTAAATCTATTAGAACTTTGGCTGAAGAAAACTGGCTTTGCACAGATGTCCATTACCAGTAGTTTTAGAACTAAGCTCTAATTGCAGCATTTTGCCAACAAGACACACTTTAAATGCAGGGATAATTTTTTCATAGTTTTTTGGGGGGTTTTTAATATATTATTGCTATGACCCTGACTGGTTTGTCACAACATTCAAATAGTAACATATTGTGAGACAGTACTAGAGGAGTAATTACTTGCAATATTTGGAGCAACTCCAGTTGGTTCTTTGGAGATAACTTCAATAAAAACTAGCTCAGTGCAGTGAAAGTGATACAGCAACTGTCCTTTCCTTCCTCTGTTTTTCTCTATTTTTTTTTTGTTGTGCAATTTTACAATTAGTAATTTACCTAAACATCTTTACATATTTTGAAACTAAATCCTATCTTGACAGATATAAACTAACTTAAAGTTAACAAGAATTTTTCACTTTTGAACAGAACATATCCAGAAAAAATCATATTAGAATTTTTAAATGAGTTGGTAGCATAAGAAAAAAATTGAAGCAGAAAAATTAGAAAAACATATTGTGTCACCCTTCATTATTACATATAAACATACAGACACTGTGAAATAATCAAATACTGCAGAGCTAGAAAGACAAACAAGGTAAATATAAAGTAAATTTTACAAGATCAATGGTAGCATTATTGCTGCAGAAAGGTTCAAAAAGTCTGTGGGAATGAATTGAAATACCAATAGAATGTCAAATTCTAAGGTTAAATTCTGTAAATTTTATCTTAAAGCACCTTCACATTAATTCATAAGTAATATAGCTTATTAGAGGACAATAATAAAGAATGTCAAGAAAGCATGGTAAGTAAAGAAAAGAACATCATGTATGATTAGCCCCAGATTACACTGTGATCCATTTGAAGTCTCACTAACATCTTTAGGTTGGCTGAAAGATCCCTGGACAACCTCTCTTTATATGCCAGAGAGGAAAAAGTATATGCATACTTATTTCCCACTAGCTTAACACTTAGAAATTTTTCTAGAAATTGTTACTAAGGTCGTCTGTCCATTCCAGGGAGATGTAATCACACATTTCCTGAGCCTGAGCGTGTAAGAGAGTCTAATCCTACTTAAGAACTCCAATTGTTATTCATATATTCATTGTGTTGTACTTGTTCATTTCTGTCAGCTGTTGACTTTAGGATTGTATTGGTTTGTTTGTCATTAAAAATGTTATTTTTCCAATCAATAATAAATATCATCTGGGAAAAGAAACAAAATAAAAGAACAAACAGAGAGATCAGAACTTAGTGTCTAGAGAAATATACATCTCTATTTTAAAAAAATCTGTTGTAAATAGAAACATTCACATTCCCTTTAATATTACCTGCAGCCAGCATCAAGTAATTTTGGACTATTTATTTTTCTAATTCTTTGTTTCCTGGCTGAAGATTTTTACAAGTCTACTTCTAAAGGCATGATGGTCCTAACAGCTTCTGAAATGTTAGCCCTTCTGCAGAGCTTAGAGGGAGATACTGAGAATGAATATATGGTCAAGAGATTTAATGTTGCAAATCAAGAATATGAAGTTGATGTGAAAGGAACATTCTAGATTTTGATCACACCTTTATTCTTTCGTTTATTTTAAATTAAAAGAATCTATAGATCAGAACAGGAAGAAAAACTGCTGCAGTGTCTGCAAACAGCTTTCTAAAATATATCCCCTTGAAGAGTAGTGATTTTGGAAATTTATGTCCAAGACATGCAGTTGGTGTTCATTCTTTAATTTAGCTTTGTTCGTAGACAGCATAGTTTAGTCATTTTTTTTTCTCATTGCTATAGCCTGAGCTATTCCTACACTGTTGAATATTTACTCATACTCCTTCCAATAAATGACTTATGAAGGCTTGTGCTCACCAGCATAAGAGTTTCTACTCTAACCTAATCTATTAGTACTTTTATAATGAATAAGTTTTTTCCTAAGTGCTAATGCTTTGTGTGTGTCAGCATGCTTTTCTCTCTGTGGCTGACCCACAAAGCTTTAAGTCTGCTTCTCTTCCAGCTGTATACTCAAGTTTTATCATAGCAGATGAAAGATGCAACTGTGGAACAGGCTTTTATTTCAACATTAAATTCTCCGGTAAGTCATACCAAGCCTGAGACTTTGACCACAGGATTTGGAAATTATTTAAATGCATACATTGTTGAGTCTGTTCTCTGACCTGAATTTAGTTTTATTTTAATTATCAGCATAGGCTGTAACCACAGTTTAGTGCTTACCAAAGAACAATTTTGGACCTTATGACAATATATTGTACTTATGACAATAATATAAGTCTGGGGTACATTTTTCATTTTCTGAAACAGCATCAGAGATGAATCTATGATATACTACAGTAAATATTGCTGTTAAAAAAAAATACACAAGAACTTATGAGACTTCCGAACATAATGGAAATATGGAATAAACTGAAAGCTTTACTTTCTCGCGTCTGCCAGGAAGACCGTTTTGAAGCTGAAAACTTTTAAAAATTACTGGGAATGTTGTTATGGAATGATTGTCCTCAGAACGGGAGCACAACATGGATATCAAATTCAGGGGAAGTTTTTAAGGTGAAAGCAATGCAGTATTTTCCTCATTCATTTTTCTCAAGATGAATATCATTCTTTAATAATTGAACTCCTCTTGCATTCTGGTATGTTTCTCACAATCCTGCATCTTCCTCTATTCCATTCTATTTAAAGAACATCCAGATGGTCCTTTAAATTGTTATGGGGAAAAGTAATCATTAGTTGAATTAAAGTGGCTTTATATAGCTGTCCAGGATGAGATGAGATTGAAGGCTAGAAAGTTCTTAAAGCAATCACTGTGGTTACTAGAGTCTCAGCAGGCACTGACGTTTTATACAAACTTGAGAAGAGTTGCTGGCTTTTATTTTCCTTCAAAAGGCTTAAAGCTTATTTGCTTGTGAGGGTTTTGGGGTTTTGTTTGTTGTTTGGTTTTTTGTGTTTTTGTTTTCTTTTTTTTTACTAAGATATGAGAACTTTGCATTGCTTTACTTACTTTTTAGGTCCTTTACATACTTGGAAAATTTTTACCATGCTGATGACCTCATCTGGGCCTCTTACCCAAACCTCATTCTACTTACTAATTGGTTTTAATGCCAGAAATCTAGTTTTTTGGTTTATTATGTTAGTCAGGTATAGCAAAGTTGTACCACAAGATAGATTTATAAAATCTGAAGTAGGTCGTGGCAGATGATTTTTGCTGGCATGTGTCAAATTTATTCCTGTCAGAGTGCAGCCAATACTTTCTTAGAAGTAAAATTAATCCTCTTTTGAGTTAATAAGGAAGAATTAGAACACTGTCACCCATACCTACAAAATATTCTCCAAAAGTTTCCTTTTTTGGATTCCTTCTTTCACAGTTATTTTGTTAGTCAAATTGCTTCATAACCTGACTTCTTTTTTTAAGGTACATACTAATTAGTATTTACTTATAATACTTAGTCTTAGTTGCCTCTAGACCCTATAAAAAGTTGTTCTAACTGTTCAGTGATTTTCCATGTTTGTGGAGGTTCAATAATTTTCTAGACAGCATGGTACAAGGTTGTGAGGAGAGTTACATATAAGCTTCTAAATCAAAGTTAACCACATGATCTATATAGGCTAATACAACCTTTATAATAATCATCATTGCTGAGATATCCACTTGCTGATTCTTTGTAAACTGCAAAATGAGCTTGTGTCCACATATTTTTCTTCCTGTCCTATATTCAGCTTTTTATTTAAAAAAAAAAAATAAAAAAAATTGGTTAAGAGTGCAGTTTTCTGTGACATTTTATTTATAGTGCCACACTCAGCTGCTACGCCAAAAAAAACAGAGTACTACTGTCTGCTGCGCAGTACAGGTCAATTCCCTTTTCTATTGGATATGAGGTTTAAAGTAGATGTGAAGTAAGTATTGCTAATTTGTATTCAGCTTTGTAAAATGAATTATTCCCAAAAGCAGACTGAATGATTTCTTTGAAGTTGTCTTTCAGTTTTTTCTCATTTTAAGAAAACAATCAAAATTTTAGCGCTTGGAAAAGGGAAATGGTTTTTAAAATCATAACTTTTTAAACAGAAATATTCTTTGATTTAGTATTTAAATTATTAAAAAAAAAAAATGTTTTCCTTTCTAGTATACACTGTAAACTTGAAATAAAGCTCCTAGGCTAGAGAGCCAAGGTGTTCAGAAGTAACAAGAAAAGGAAGTGAAAACAAATGTATGAATGTTAGTGACTTCTTGGCAGATCCAGTGACCATCAAATGGATGGAGAACGAAAAAGCAAATAGAAAAACTGAAAATACAGAGAAAAGGATAATACAGACAAAATGTCAATGCAGAGATTTATAATGCAGAGTTTTTGATAAACAAGCAAACAAAAATCCTGGAAAGAATAAAAAAAACCAAATGAATTCAGAGAGAACATGGGCTAGGATCATAGAATGGTTTGGATTGGAATGGATCTTTAAAGGCTATAATATAGTTACATTATAATATAATATAACATAATATAGTCCAGCCCCCCTGCTATAAGCAGGGACATCTTCAACTAGATCAGGTTGCTCAGAGCCCCATCCATCTTGCCTTTGAGCATTTCCAGGGATGGGGCATCTATCATCATTTTGGGCAACCTGATCATTGTTTTACTACCCTTATTGTAAAAAATTTCTTCCTTATATCTTGTCTAAACCTTCCCTCATTTAATTTAAAACCATTGCCCCTTGTCCAATCACCACAGGCACTACTATAAAGATTATTCCCATCTTTCTTGTAGGCCTCCTTTAGGTATTGAAAGGCTGCAACAAGGTCTTATCAGAGTCTTCTGCAGGCTGAACAACACCAACCGTTTCAGCCATTCCTCAGGAGACGTGTTCCATCCTTCTGATTTTGTGGCCCTCCCATGGACCTACTCCAACAGATCCATGTCTGTGTTGTACTGAGGACTCCAGAGCTGTATGCATTACTCCAAGTAGTGTCTCAGCAGGGTGGAGTAGAAGGGTAGCATCACTCCCTCAGCCAGCTGGCCACAAATGAACCAATGTATCTCAGCTGCAGCGAAGTCTAAAACTGAAAGTTTAAGAAATGTTTCCTAGGTTTTCGTAGCCAAATTTTTTGCCACTTTGCAAAACCCAAATCACTATATTAATTATCCAAGGTTAAACATCTGGACAGTTAGATGATTTCTGTAAATAAAATAAATCTTTGCCTAGTAATTTTTTTCTGCCTCTAATTTTGACTGGCCTAGTATTTCTGGCTGTATTAATAATAAACTTTATTACAGTGGTAGGCCTATCTAATGAGAAATAGCAGAAAGTTGGTTCCAAGGCAAAACTGAAGAGAAATATGTGGATTAATTCTTTGCTACACCTTCACTTACAGTACAAAGTGTGGAGCACATGCAAAGCATGATGTGCCTAGTAATGGTTTCTTCTCCTTTTTTCTCTTAGCCTGGGGTCATTGTAACAATCTTATGTAAGTGTTTTGTGTTGAACTATATTTCTATGTGTAAAACTCCCATGGAAACCTGGAGAAGCTGTGCCCTTGTCAGAACATCATCAGCTACTGACTCATTACACACTTGAGTGAGAAAAGCAGTGGGGAGATAAGCAGAAAAGGAGAAATAACTGCAAAACTGGCTGTGTGATTCTTGGAACATCTGTTTTGAAGCCTCATAGTGTCTGCCAATAGGAAGGCAGAATGCTGGGTCCAGGCTTTAATTTGAGGATCTGGCCAATATAAAAATACTAATCAGTGCACAGTTCTGCACTGAGCTTAAGGCAAGGTGAGAGGCACTATTAAACCACTAAACTATATGAGGAGTTTCTCCACTCTATTTTTATTGGCTCATATTCAGCCATTTTCAATAAAAGAATTTGATAGGTACACTCACCATTCTGGATTTATATCTCATATGAGTGGTTGCAAAGTTGAAGCAGGCCCTGTTTTTAGGTTTTAAGCTCCATTGTGAAGCCATTTAGCCATGTGCGTGGAATGCTATGTCTGAGCTATTTTTCCTGACAGGATTAATGAATTTGTACAGAAAGGTGTGTTGTTATAGTTTTAGAACATCTGGACCACAGTTCAGCTATGATCAGATTTCTTAAAGAATAAGTAGTTGAACACAGATCACTTAATTACCTAGTTTGATATGTTGTGATATATGCCTATGGGTTAAACTTTCAAAAATATCTGTGTCTTAGAATCAAAAATTCCATGCACAGGTACCACTGAGGTTTCTGTTTCCACTGGCCAGATTTGTAAAGGTATGTAGGTGCCTAACTTCCAACCTGGTCTTCCTTGCAGCTCCTAAATTACTCAAATTCTGAAAATTTCATGCCTTTAGATGGAAAGAAGAGCTTGAAGTCGTGAAACAGTGCAAAGTAACCCCTGTGAACTGTCAACAGAACTGCAGTAGATTGTCATCTGGAAGGGAAAGATCACTAAATAAAGGTAAGAATCCAAAATTGTTTGTACTCATATCATTCTTTATATCAGCAGCAGTTCCCAATACGTTGATCAGATTGTTTCAAGTCATTTAGATACATCTTCTCTGCTGTGTCCTTAATATATGTCTTTTACTCTCCTTTTATCCTGCCAGCTATCTCCTATATTATAACCTGACACCTTAAAAATATGTGAATCTATGTCTTTGCTGCCCATACAACACAGACTGGATACAATTCAGTCTGCAAGGGTAATAGTACATTAATTTGGAATATGTAACTGTTAGGCATATTCCTTTTTCAACTTTTACATTCCCTTATGTTACTTTCTAGCTTCACCCACAAACAGTATCTTTTCCATTCAATATAAAATATGGCTGTTGAATTTGCTTTCTTTCCTAAAAAGTGCTATTCCTGACTAAATACATTGCAATTTATCTTAGCTGTTATGCATTCAAATCATACCTTATCATTCCCTTCTGTATAATGCTTTTTAAACTTTTCCTCAGGATCCTTCCCAGTTATCTACAACCTTGTATTGTACTTTTCTTGAGTCTTCTTCCAGCTTATCAGTCCAGATGCCAACATCAGATTTGTTCTTAGAGAATCTCTTATTTTCAGCAATCACATTTTTGCCTGTGTCCATGCCAGAGGTCATACTGTGTTTTCATCCTACAGTTCTTTCCTGAGGATCTACTATGATGCCAAAAAGAAATCAGTCAGCTCATAATGACAGCAGTTTAAATTTTCTACAGGGTTTGTGTTTGTTTGTGGGGTTCTTCTTTTTGGTTTGGGGTTTTTTATGTTAGTTTATTTGTTTGTTTTTTTGTTTTGGTTTTGGTTTTAGTTTGGTGGGTTTCTTTGTTTTGTTTTTTTTATCTCATCCCTTTATCTTTTTGGGAGGTGGTTTTATCATAACTTTTTTCCTTTCCATTTTTTACTTTTTACCTTATATTAGAGTATATTCATATAAATTTTCCTTAAGCCTCTGACCTCTCTGACCTCTCTCTCTTACATACTTAACTAGAAATCTCTGATAAATCCTTCAAAGCATTCTGAAACTTCTAAATATATATGTGACTTTCTGATCAAAACATCACCTTCTGACTATCAAGTATCATTCAGTTTTAGGTTGAATCACAAAAGATGAAAAGGATATATTTCAACAAATTTGGAAAGTTAATTCTTAAAAATCTAAATACAGATGAAAATTGTTGCTTGTACAGTGACTCTGAAGCTGTTGTCCTAAAAGAAATGCCAACTACATAATTGTTTTTCCTTCCAGCTGGCAGGGGAGCCACAGGAGTACTGCCAGAACTAATTGCTGATTATTATAAACAAAGATACATTTTATACAAAAAGAACCAACAAAAGCTACTGAATCTTTTGTTCTCTAGAAAATGATTGTCATCATTAGGGAGTATATGTGTTTATTTCTACGTTATAATATAATTCAACTAATATGGAATGTAATTGTTTTGAAAAAAGAAGAAAAATAATCTCAAATCAGCTTTGTGGGTGGGTGGGGAAATATAAATCCTGAATTGAACTTAATTGTTATTACAGATAAATGATTTGGGACTCATTTATATGTGATTTGTTTTCTTCTGTTAGTTATCTTATCCCTGCATTCTTCATTTCAGCACAGGTGTTATAACTTAATTTCCATGTTGCCCATCCCCTCTGTATTGCCATTAAATAGTTACCAAATGCCAATATAACTAGCAAGTTTCAGGTATAAAATTAGTTTAGGTTCAATATTCACCCACTTTTTCTGGTTTAATTTTTTGTCTTTTGGATAGTCTACCCTGAAGCAGTGTTTTTTGAAAGTGTTCTACATGCATTTCTCTTGCCTTCTTTTTTCCTGCACTTTTTTTTTTTTTTTTTTTTGATTTTCTATGAATGTACAGAAGTCCCCTTTCCACCTTTTCTCTAGGATTTTGAAATGGACAGTAAAGATTAATGCCCTGGAAAAATAATTTAAGCCCTGAATTTCATAATCTTTCCTATCTTATTTTTAAGAAGTAACATTTGAGCTTGCTGGGATACTTCAGGTTTAATAGAAATCAAGGTTTGTGTGGGTGAGATCTTGAAGATTTACTTATGGAAGATCAATTGTTACAGAGACTTTTGGATGCTGAGCACTGCAGAGTGGCCAAGTATAGTGGAAAAGTTGGTATCTAATGTCTTAAGACCTAAATTAAATCTATACTGAAGACTGAATCTTCCATATACCTTGCATTTTTCTGTGCAGAAGACTCTGCCATTCATTTTAGACATTTCTGAACTGATAAGGACTCAAGCACATTCAGAGAATAATTTCTATGATTTTAACACTATCCATTGTGACTTTTATTGGCCTAAGTCATTAGAATCCACCCCAATAAAAGTAAAAGTGTGCCTTCCAGGAACATATATGCAGACAGGTAAAAGGTTTTTTTTGCATGGCATAGTTCCTGTAACAACTTCCTGGAGCTATACAGTTCATCTGCAAATGAATTTCACTTTCTGCATAAGTACTATACACACACTGAAGGGAACTGGAACAAATTGGCACTTCATTCCACGGTGGGAGTAGAATTTTTTTTCTGATCACAGCTTTTCCCAAGAACTAAGCAAATTAGGGAAATAAAGGCCATTAAGTAAAATTAGATTTTATGCTATTTAACAGGTGTTTTGGTCTATTTTACCCTGAGGGTAGATCACAATGCAGTCCAAAAAGTTAATTGTTTGATAATTGTACAGTTTGCACATTTATTTCCAACAGTTTAGCCTATAGTATATTTCTGTTAAACTTCTGTCATCTGTCTTTGGATCTGTTATTTCTTTAATGCACCCAAGAATTCTAAAGAACAATAGCTCAACTTCATTTTGAGAGCATTTGCCTCTGGTATTGTCTGAAACACTGGAAACAGAACTGGAATCAGGAGCTATTGTAACAAATTTATATTCCTTAGGGCATCACTGAATGAAGAACAGTATTCCCTGCTCATTTTCAATACAAATTTTCCTGGAAGATTGAGAATCACAAACAAAGTAGTTTCATGTTGCAAAAAACACCCCCTGAAGACTTTGCTCAAGAGAAACACAAGATGCTCCTGTTAGTGTGGAGGTATAAATTTAGCCCACAAATATGCAGATATTTTTTCACAGTGCAATTTTCTGATATGAAAAATACCACAAAAACACCCAAGAAAACAAAACAAAACAAACAAAACAAAACCCCCACATACAGCAATCCCCCACTGTAAATGAAACACAAAAAAAACCCACCTCACTGAACACAATGCAAGAATACAGTACAGCAGTATGTATTTAAGGACCTAACTTTCTGTTTCCCATATATGCAATATATGTCCCGAATATGACATAAATATACTATTTTTCTAGGAGGAAAAGAAGAAAAAAAAAACAAACAAAAAAACCCCAAACATGCTAAAAACTAAAGCCAGTGCAGCAATGCAGGTAAATATTCTTTCTTACCTAGTCATGGGCCCACATACAAAACTAAAAATACTTTTTCTTTTCTGTCTGAAATGGGGTTACTGGAAGCTTCTCTGTACCATATCCCATTTAAGCAGTTAGTCAGTTAAGTATTACATAAATATCCATGCCACAAATTTGCTGTATTTCTGTTTCCTACATAATAGTAGTAAGCAAAGCAGCTCAGAAATGGAAAAACTCATAACCTGGTACCCCAAGATCTGAACATTTATACTATTCTTTTCCATTCAGCCCTGGGAATGAGTTCTTATCTCCTGGCAAAAGCCCTAAAGGGATTTCTTCACCTCTCCTGGCCCATCCTTTTACATTTAAATAAAAACATCGAGTCAGAATTGCTTACTTGCCCTAGTCAATGTCTCCCCAAGGTAAAGTTGCAAAAAATTTTTGAGGGAAAACACCAACATTTAAAAGGACCATTCTGTACTTGGGAGCACTCCTGGCGTTAGACACTTTCTGAGTAATTTTGTAAATTTTCAGATGCTGAACATTTATACCTTGGAGAACATAAAATCAAAATTTCACGAATAGTAGGCTGTGACATTGCTCATTCCCACAAATATGCGAGAGTAATGTGAAAATAACGTTTAGTCTGTGATAAAAATTTGAGCTACTCATTCAAATATCATACATTTTTTTAAGGGGAGTTTTTAAGAACTCATAGTATAATCTAATTCCTTTAATTGTTTATTTGTGTTGCATACAGGTTTGCACAGTAAATATACCTTGCACTATGCACACAAGAAAGTAATCTGTGAAGTATTGATATTTAATTTCCTTTAAAATCTGCAATAAAACCCCTTTCTATTTAGAACACTTTTTCAAATTTTTTCACAAGATTGCTCTGTTTCTGTTCTAGGAAAATAGGTTTTATGAGCTAATTGAGAGTCCAATTTTAACAGGTTAATTTGCAAACTATCTCATGATGATTACTCTAATATTATATCAAGGTATTATTACCATTGTGGGCAATAGCGTTCCAGTCTTTTAATTAATAAATAGAACTTTGCAGTTTTGCAGCAACTTTCAACCCTAATAGAATTAATCCAGCTGGACAGTGCAGCCTTCACTTCTGATATTTATTTTTGCCCATGTCTAATGCAATATGCTACGCAAAATGGGTCAAAGGCATAATATTGTGTGAAATGGATTTATGCTAATAATAAATCTATGGGCATGAACTCTTATTCTAATTTATAATATAATATCTCAGGTCACCTGAGAGCTGCAATATATACTCAAAATTTCATACATTCTACCCAATGTTAACTTTGGAAAGATTTAAAAATCAAACCACCACAGTGTCTCCTGCTTCATTGATGTAGTGCCAACATAAGCACTTTTAAATTAGATCAATAAAAACAAGTAAATCTGCAATAGCAAATATCCCATATTAATGAACCTGTAAAGTCATTTTGAAGCACGTTCAGAGAGAAGTAAAGGAAATGAAGAGGATAAACAGGAAAAAAATGCAGGAGAGAAAAGAGAGGTATACAGCTATCTGCTCTCTCAGCTCTACCCAGAGTTCAGAAATAGCTCTTGAACTATTCTACATTTTGTGAAATTAACAACTGTTTTATCTTAAATTCTTTACCAGCAGCATTGCCTACTAATATTCCACATATGTATGGCATAGAAGTCCAACACATACATTTATACATTTTAAAAATGTGACTTTAGATCAGTTTATAAACAACTTGGTGGATGGCCAAGTGTTCTTTAACAGTCCATAAGCTACTTGGTAGGTCCACTTAGTCATAACTTTACACTTGGAAAGTTTTGTAAATAAAAATGACTAAGAGATGCTATATAATTAATTATCTTTGATCCACTGTTTAACCCAGCAACCTTTTTTCTTTCTCCTAACTCTCCTTTACTTTACTTCTGAAAGTGGGAAACCTTTAAATGTGGCACTAGCTTTTAATTCCACAAGTCCAGCTTTTGAGACTGGGGAGAGTAGATATTCAGAGCTAAGAGAAAGCATCAGATTTCAGATTTTACTGGTTTTCAGTTGTGATGCTGAAACCAGGACAATATCATATAAAGCAGACATTGCCTGGCCGCCTCAAAACACTCACTGACCAAGCTTGCTTGATTTACTGACCAGTATGACTACAGAATACGATTATAGCAGTTTTTGTCTTTTAAAAAAACTACTCTGAAAATTTCACTAACAGTAAATATAATCTCTTTGAGAATCACACTGTGCATTTCATTTCAGGCAGCCATTTATAAATTCTGACGTCTCATTGTCTTGTGACTTGTGTAATTGCTTTTACTTGGACAAATTAATTATGAAATACTACCATATTCATTCGGCAATTTTTGCGCAGCTATGTATGCCAGCATAAAGTAAAAAAAAGAAAAAAGGCATTGAAATGTCAAGCATCCTTATAAAACAAAAGAACAGCCTGTGAGTGAATTGTCTATGGTAGGAGCAATTCTTAGGAGTACTCTAAGGAGAATAATTTTTCAACACAGATATACATTTTCCAGGTCCAACACATTTCTCTTTGTGCTTCTAAAACCTCTGTGATCTTAAATGCTGATCTATTAATCATGTAAGATATCAAGGTGCTTTTTTTGAGAAATAAAAGCATTTCCTCAATCAGGTATTACAATATTGGCTGTAGTTTAGAATCTACTTTATGTCAGCTTCTGAATGAACATGGAATTCCATTTTTTTAGCAGATTGGTTAGTTCAAATTTATGGGTCACCACACTTTGTTTAAAACATTAATTCCTGCTGGAATCATTTTCTTGAGCTCAGCACAGACATACAGCAACAATGCAGACAGTTAAGCGTGAACATAGCTCAGTATTTTCTGTGCAACCATGTGTCAAGTCTACTATACCAGTGGCAATAATTAGCAGACCTATTGTTTATTCCACTGCCTTCTAAAAGAGTCTTTTCAGTTGATTTTTCTTTCTTTCTTTTTTTTTTTCTGGACACGGGACAACTTTCAAACAAAGTGTGAAAATTGCACAATGGCACTGCAGTGCATCTCTGAAGCCTGCAAAAAAGCAGAAAGCATGTAAATTCAATCCGCTTATAAACAGATTAAACACTGTATTTGGTTCAGGTCACTGTATTTAACACTTTTTCAAGAATCCTGTTGCTGAGCTCTTTTCATCAAATGAGACATATGTACATCACAGCTGGGAATGACTGACTGACTGAGTGCAGATGTGTATCTACTAAATTGTGACAGTGACTGTAGTTAATTGTGATGGGTGACAGGTACGTTGAAGGCCAGTTAACTCAGTGAACTGTTGATGAGTGTGGTATGAGGCATGGTATATATTACTAGCAAGTTGAAAAGGTAGGTCATCCATTGATGAAAATCCAAATCAAGTGAAGACAAGTAAAGCAAATTGGAGCTGTTCATAGCCTTTTTCCTTGCCTCTACTTTCTCACTATCCATAATATTAGAACAAAATATTTTGTATCATTTTTTCCAAATATAGGTTTGCAAATTTCCTTTGTCAGAGGAGATGACAAGTGACTAACAAATCGTCACAGTTTATTTTTGGATGAAAACATGTGAGACAATTTTGTTTTGATATTTTGTCCTGGATTCAGCAGTAGCAGTCATTTTTCTCCTTCTTAGTAGCTGGTGCAGTGCTGTGCTTTTGACTCTCAGCCTGGGAACAGCGCTGATAACACCAATGTTTTTAGTCACTGCTCAGCAATGTTTACTCTAACCAAGGACTTTCTGAGCCTCATGCTCTGCCAGAGAGGAGGGAAAGCCGGGAGGAACCAGAGACAGGACACCTGACCCAAACTAACCAAAGAGGTATTCCATACCACAGCACATCATGCCCACTATATAAACTG
>WYDI02035743.1:0-30222 GCA_009867235.2 Psittacus erithacus | reverse complement strand
AAAGTTTATTTCTGATTGCATTTGACAGGAAAGAGAATTACTTATTTTGTTGCATAAGAACTTATTCAAATAATAATGAGGTCTGCTATTTTCATATATCTGGAAGGTATATGTCTGAGAACAGCAATAAGAAGGGGAGCTCTGGTAGCAATTCAAAAGCAGTTCCCCAGAAGTAGTCCTCCCTCATATGGGTCAGGGCTGGACTGGATGGATACATAGTTGGCTTATGGGCAACTCATCGACAGAGACTGCAGTTGCCTTACAGGCATTCTGCCCCCCCTGATGCACAGGCTTACACAGTCCAGCTACGCTTGCACAGCATCATCCTACTGCCTGATGTGAGATAACACAAGGATCAGGAGGGGTCCCTCTAACCTATATATATGCATGATGAAAATACTGCAAGAAAAAATTGAAAATTGAAAGTATTGGAGCTGCGCTAACCCAAATCCCAAGACTCCTGTCTATTCTTGCTTCCAGGAAACTATTCTTTCACATTCATCTGGACTAATATTGCACAGATAAAATAAATAATATGGTTATTTTAAGAAATATCTGAATAGTTGGAGAAATTTGGGGCAGCCATCCCTGAATCATTTCCAAAAAATTACTAGTGAAAGCCCTATTGCTTCTAAATTAAGTCGGAAAGCACACAAAAAGCATATTGAATCCTGAACTGTCAGGAAGGTAAGCCAGACAGTAATAAGGACTTTTGCAACTAACCTATAAAGGCTTTATTGCTAAGAGTTCACAGCCCTCCCCCCCAAAAAAAACCCCAAAAAACCACAACCCAACACTAAAAAGCCAAGAACATAAAAAGAAAATTCTTAAAAACAAATAATCAGAATAAGCTTTGTTAGAAAGTGCAGCTACCAGCACCAGTGAAACTGTCACTTCATCTGATCTGCTCCATCACAGTCACATTCACCACCATGAACAAATGGACTCTATGTTGTCTAGGTGGGTACTGACAGATAGTCTTGTTAAATAGATGATATTCATAGGAGGGAATTGGTAATACTTTATCATTTTAGACTACACAAAGATGCTCAGTCCTTCTGATCCAACAGATTTCTTAGCTCCTCATGGAAATACTTCAAAGATTGTCATCAATGGCTGCTTGAAGGCCTTGAGTCCACTTTTCCCCAGCTTCTCAGCCTCAAATGTGGAGGCTGTCCTTGGGAGTACGAACCAAATCTCTCTAAGAGGTCAACTTGCTGCTGTACCCATGTTCAGTGCCAGCATGTAGGTGGGCTTCACATCTCAAATCATCGTTTTCCCTAGTGCATCAAACTGCTGCATCTGCCCAGAAACTTCTCACCACTTCAGCCCTGCAGATATTTACATCACCTCTGTTTGTACTGCTCAGTAACCTACCTTTAATCTTTGAGACTGTCATCTGTTGTTCAGTAGCAGGGTCAGCATGGATTATGCTAACTGAATAAAAGTATACCCGTTCTGACCCTGACCTACCTTATTCCTCATCTCTTCCCTGGGAAACTCTGCCAACTCCCCTGAAAGGGAAGAACCCTCAGGGGACACTTCTCTCTGTGGCTAGTGTAAGCCAGGAAGCATGGATCTCACTAGCAGGTTGCACTCCCTCCATTTATGGCAGTCCTTCCTTTACTTTCATATACAAAAGTATTCCCTGACAACCAGCTAAAAAGAAATGGGAATTATGATGCCATAAATGGCAGGATAATAAATCTGGATACTTTGCTAATGAATACATTTTTAAACCACTCATTTCCAGCTAGCAGAAGAGAAGAGAGCCCCTAGAAACTGTAGAGAAGAGCAGTAATTAGGTCAGTCTGACATTTGTTGTCCTACGCTTGTGAAAATATTTTCCTGAAAACTTCAGTTATACAACAACATATAACCAAACTTAATACACACAGTAAATTGTTGGCTGTCATTACCAGTAATAAGAGAGAAGAGTTATAGTTGCAAAGCAGCTGCTGTAACATTCAGCCATATTCTGCTGGCAAGAAAATAAAACTAATGAAAGATTTAAAGGAATTATGTTATGCATGAGCTTTCTCAGATAAGTAATTAAATACAAATTGCAAAACACAAATAAGGACATTATAAAGCACAGAATTGCAGGTCAAAGATTGAAATTATTAACACTGAAAGAATCACTTTTATAGCTTTCCTTCTGAAGCTGCACAGAGGATGCCATACTTCTAAATCTATGCTTATGAATAAAGATAAAACAGAACATTGCAAATATTACCCCCTCATAACTGTACTTTAAAAACAGAACCATGTATCTACTGCAATTACACAAGATGCTATTCCATTAACAACTAGTATTAGGAGTGAATGGGAATGCAAAGAAGCCAAAGGGAAAAATCTGCTTCCAAGTAATGCTAAAAGAACCCCATTCATAATTGAGTTTGCCATTTAGTGATGAGGCTTAATCTCTCAATGGAGGCAGAAAAGCAATACAGTCACAAGTAAGCTGTGTTTTGGGGTCAGGTGAAGTGGATTCCTGACAACATCTTTCAATCACTTGCAGATGCAACCATTCCTGGAGGCCAAAACCTGCTCTAGCAGGAGGATGCAATTTCTTTACAAAGAGTAATAGCAAGAAAGAAAGACAGTACATTTTCTTAGAAGAAGAATGAGCTTCACAGAGGTCAGCATTTTGTCTTTGTTGCTTCTCTTCCCAAAGCAGAGACAGCAGCTTCAAGCAAATCTGACACAGCATGCTCTACATTAGCTGTTTTCTTCCTCCATATATCACCCTGCCTGTACCGATACCCTTTAGTACCTTAGGAGTGGTTCATACACCTGCGTTTCCCAAGGAGAAAACTCAATGTACTTCAACTCCCCATATAAAAGCAACCAACAAAACACTTTCTGTTTTGAAAATTTTTTCTTTTTTTTTTTTTTTTCCCCTGCATCACAGGAGAGGGATTTATGTTTAGACATTATTTCACTTCCTATGGGATTTATTAAATGAGAGAGCAATGAAGCAAGAGGTCAACCTCCTGCTTGGGGTTTAATTTTTAAAGACAGCTGCTGCAGGATACAGTCTCTTATTTCTGGCTCCACAGGTGCTATCTGAAGTAATGAATAAGAAGAAAATCAAGAAACAGTGAAAAAAAGTCTTCCTATTTTTGCTTCAGTAACTTGAGGAACTGTGAAAGTATGCAGTAGATGTCAGCAAAAGATCCATGTGTGCATTCCTGGTAGTTCTTCAAGATCAACACATTATTGGCTGTGCACTAATAATAAAGATGAGTGTCAGGCAAAACTCCAAATGAATATCAATCTCCACAAACTCATATTGCCATGAGCAATGGTGTCCACATGATGAACACTATGCTACCAAGCCAATATTCCTACAATAGATCTTCACATCTCTGTGGAACAATGAAGTTCACTCTACTGTCAAGATATTTTCAGAGCATATGTATATGTACTTCATTATCAAGAAAAAAGCCAGCAGCTAAGTATTCAGCAAGAAATATGTATCATGTTCTTGGCAAATAGTGTAACTAATAAAAATCTCCTGTTTCAGAGAAAGGAATATAGTCAAGAACATTTTTCTTCTGCATGAAGGATTTTGAGTTTAGTTTTCCAGTGACAGAGCACATGAAGCACATGAAGCACAGCTAATTTGTACTCTAGGTGGAGATTAATGTAAGATCTTTTGAATATATTTTCTAATAAGATGTCAGCATGCAATCTATTACAGTAAATATCAAAACCATAAAAATAATCTATTTTCAGAAAGTGCATGGCTTGTCTGCTGTTGTAAATAATCCTTTGAAATATCAATTCTTCGGAAGAGGTGTTTGTTTAGAAATTGATACATGAATAGGGCTTTTCTCAATCGCTAAACTGCTCTAGCGGGACCCGTCTCCTACAGCCTCAGTGCAATCAGACATTCTGCATTCATGCCAGCCTAGTTAGCTGCTGAAAACACCTTATTTTAAGAAGAATTATTTTCTATTTTAAGAAAATACTGACCTATAATACCAAATACAATGTTTTCAGTGCTACTATTCAGGAAGCTACATTTCAAAGAATCCTTTTAAATATGATTTCACGCAAACCCTTAATCTTAACTTTTATTATATTGAAGTTCTGAAGGGGGCCTACAAGGCTGCCAGATAGGGACTCTTCATCAGGGATTGTAGCAAAAGGACAAGGGGTAATGGGTTAAAACTGAAACAGAGGAAGTTCAGGTTAGATACAAGGAGGAAGTTTTTTAATGTGGGGGTGGTGAGGCACTGGAATGGGTTGCCGGAGGAAATTGTGAATGTTTCATCCCTGGCAGTGCTCAAGGCCAAGTTGGGCGGGTCTTTGAGCAACCTGGTCTAGTGTGAGGTGTCCTTGCCCATGGCAGGGGGGTTGGAACTTAATGATCTTAAGGTCCTTTTCAACTCAAACCACTCTGTGATTCTGTGAAGTTTGGTTGAATTACTTTTTAGTACTATAAATCTTAATCTTTAAAATAAAACCTTTTAAAGTTAAACATTTCCTGTTATTTTAAGCCTTGCAAACTGTCTTTATAACAAAAAGTTTAATTACTGCATTTCCCTTTTAGGAAACAAACACATAAATGAAGTACCTCTGTAAATTAAGAATGCTCTTCCCTATGTCTAAATTACTTAATTAATTTCTTTGATTAAGCTGAACCATTCAACAAATCGCTGAGCACTGTTCTTCGTCCATGGAAATGCAGTTTTCATAGCAAGACAAAGTGTTATGCACAAGTGAATCACCACCGCTGAAGTTTTATACAGCACTCCCTAAAATATGTGTATCCACATTATATCAACTTTATGAGAAACATTGGCAACACTAAAAGCCTTGGAAGGAAGATCATATTTACTGCCTTTCTATTCTTCTAGGTAGCTGAGTTCCTAATATTGCTTAACACATCTAAGACTTTCTGGTACCAAAGGGAGAGACCTCACCACTCATGGACTCCTCTAATCCTCTGCAAGTTGTGTGGTCTTTTCCCCATGGGGTAGCTTTGTTCTCTTCAAACTGCTTTATTCACTCAAAGTGCTAGAAAATTAGGCATTTTTTTTTTTCCTGAAAGTGTGGTCTTATACAGCTTTTGGAGATTGGTACTACAAAGCACAGTAGACAGCACTAAGTCAGCAGTGTGCCAGACAGTTGGAGCATCCTTTCCCCAACTTGGTGGCAGGGAGCTGGTCATGGTCTCTCTGTGTCTCATGGCACCATATCCTCTCTCATAGAAGGAAATTGAAGTTCTATGACAGGGTCAGTTCCTGACAAGCCCATATTAATAATCTTGTTATCTGTAAGATAACTGCAAGTGGATTATTTAATATACTTTCCAATTTTTGATTCATGCTCAAATTGAGCCTTATTCACTTTTTTTTTTTCTGATTAGGTAGTTTATAACGGCCTCCAAACACAGGTTAAGTATTCTGTAATATCTATCATCATTTCTTTTCCCTTCTTCCCTCATCCACAGTCATTCAATAAACCTGCCTCTTACCTGTCTCAAAATTTCATAGCAAGTATATACAATCTTGTATACACAGAAATCATTCTCCTTACCCTGATCTAAAGATCAGATCTGCAAACGACTGGGGAAATCCTTGTGTCTGCTTTGCCTGATTCAGCACTCCTGGGAGCATAATGAATTTTAGGCTGGTTCTGGGACCCAGGACAGTATGACCATCCTTTCCAGTTACACTGCACCAAGCAGTATCATTTGCACCTGCAATGATGCCCCAAATCTGCATATTTCTGAGTGCTTCAAATCAGATTTGCAGAATCATTCCAGTTTTGGAAGAACCTGGAGAAGCCACAGCCAGCACAACCTCCATCTCAAAAAATGTTTCCCTGGCTCACCTTTTCTGCTTCTTATTATCAGAGTGTACTGATCCTACTTTCAGGGCAGGAAAGCTTGCCTACTAAGTGCAATAAGACTGATGACATCCAAGTTTCCCTTGGAGAACACCAGCTGGAGTGTCCCTGCAACCAACTCTGACATCACCCTTGCAGGTAACTAACACAGATGGATGGCTATTGGCTTAAAGCCTGTCCTCCAGGGTGTTTTCCTCAGCAATCAAGCTTACTTCTGATAATGATGTAACATAACAATTCTAACAATTTCTAACAAAACATTTGTTTTTATACCTACATTTCTGATTCTAATTTCTCTTCCATAATGTCGATATTTGCTTTCAGAAAACTCAAAATCAAAACACTTTCCTTGTTGAAATTGGCTTCTCTTTAAGCTTATAAAATACTTGCACAAACTTTTCGCTGAGTATCTTTGTCACTCGAAATTATTCCATTAATAATAGCTTGAAATTTATCTTCATGGATCAGAAGTTCCCTATTCTGAATTGTATTTGTTGTGACCAGTCAACTGAGTCACCTTGTATGATACTGCTGTCTCTCCTTGCTTCAGTATAAATATACAGCTGCCCATTTACTTGCCAATAAGGCCTGTACACAGAAAGCTGAAATACAATTTCCTTGTATTTTTGAGATAATAAAGCTATGTATGCACCAAATGAAGACAAGCTGAAAGGGGTTACAGAGCTGACATAAAATATTGGTGGATTTTATTTTTGTGTTATTTCCTTAAAATTAGACACAACAACTGGATGCCCAAAAATATTTTAGGAAATGCTTGATTTTTCTTAAATTCTTTTTTTTATTTTATTTTCTGCCAAAAAGCAGATGTCGTGATTTAAGCCCAGCCGGCAACCAAGAACGACGCAGCCACCCGCTCACTCCTCCCTGCCTTCCTCCCCTTTATAAAGTACAATGAAACTTACTAGTTAGTTTAAAGTAGTTACATTATAAAGAAAGATGACAGCTAAAGAAAATGAAGGAAGAAGGCCTAAGATGTCTGTAGCAAAATCTGGCCTCAACAGTCCTCTATGGACACTTCCATTTGACTTCAACAATTCAGCACTGTACTGTATGGGGCTCTGAATGAGACGGTTTATAGATGATTGGACAGTTGACAAATTCTTGACAAATTCAAATGCAGATAGCTGCATAAGCATATGCACTAGCAGTAACATCCAGCAACAAGGAGCGCAGCCCTTTATAACCTGTATTCCTGTGGGAAAATGCTAGTTCTTTCCTCAAGACCCAGCTAATGGTTCAAAATATCAAAATGACTCTGTCCTGGCTTAAACTGCAACAGATCCAAATCCAGAATATCTAATTCCTTTGAAAAGACAGGGGAGAGATATTTGTGATAGTTACACTGGATTTTGCTCTGTTCCTAGTTTTGCCACATGCCTCTCCAATAAGTCACTTGTTCTGTACTTCATCTATTCAATTCAATATTAGTATCTTTCTACTTCAGTGGGATGCTTTATGACACATTCACTAAAGCTTGTGATGCAAACAAAAGTTTTTAAGAAAGATCTCATTTAAAGGCTCCTAGTGAAAGGTCAAATAAAAACCCCATGATTTCTTTTCATGAAGTGCTCATAAGGAATAAACAATTTAATTTTCTCATTTCATTTCTTAAAACTGTTCCAAACCAAAGAACATGTGTGTCCATTGCCTTCCAGGGATTTCAAGGGTTCATTTAAGCCAGTGTCCATCTGACACAAATAGCTGCCTTCCAAAGAAAAAAACAAAAGTAGGTTCACTTGGCACTAACCAAGGGGCCAGCAGCCTAGCCTATTTCCCCCATATACATCAGTCACAGAAAGATAAGAGGTTTGTATTCTTCATAGCTGATAGTACATTTTGCCCTAGATTAGAGATGCAGGACGATTGCCAAGAAGAATGATGCCTTTTTAAGATAAGCAAGTCTATTCCGATTGAAAAGAAACCAAGTGGGAATACTGACTTACCATGAGACAAATATTAAACCACCTAGATATCTAATCAAAAGCTTACCAAGCTCCCAATCCTGAAATGTCATTCCTTTTTTTTAGCAAAATGTAGCTTCAGCAAAAAGAGCAGTAAATAAAACACTAGCTAAAAATTATTATCTCAGTAAGAAATAAACTAATTTCAATTTCCAAAAGAGGTAAGACAAGGGAAAAAACTAACTAGAGCATTTAACATATGGAGAAAGGGACTGTCCTTCCATTTCTCTCAACAGTGAGGTAGATCTAGGATAGATCACATTTTGGCATTAGTTTAGGTCTATCTGTTTTTTTCATATCTTGAAAGGTTTATCTTTTGTCCTGTTTCATACAACATGAGTTTTGTTATTAACTTGACTGAGACCACGATATCTCTTCCAGAGTTTCTCAGTCCTGCATTGCAGATTCCTTTGAACCATAGTTGTTATTTTAAACTGCTATTCAAGTACTCACAAAGCAATGAACATATAACTGGGATGTTTCTTTTTCCCTAGTTTTAACCATTGCTTAGCTAATTACGCTCCAGAGACACTAGCTGACTTAGCAGCAGCAATGATGAATAATTCAGAAATAAGGAATATCAAATGTGCAGACAGGAAAGCTGTCATGAAAATCCACAGGGGTCTGTTTTAGCTAACAAATCTGACAGCATATCAGTTGCCAGCCCTGCCTCTGGCACTGTGATGAGCTACTACTTCTCAAGCTATTGTTATCATCTACAGGATTTCTGAGTCCCAACAAGAGAATCTCCAAACCAGTGCATTCTTCAGACTGAAATACCTAACTTTGAAAAATGGATTAAGGACACCAAAGTTTACTTTTTCCATATACTATCATATCTCTGGAAGGATGTGCATACTGCTAACATCATTACTCTTACAGGGACAAAAAGCAGAAAGAGGCAAAAAAAGGGCTCAGAAAGGCAGAATTCTCCAAAGTAAATATTAACAGACTCTGACCTTATGGCTAACACCAAGTTTATTTAGACAGATAGCAAATATAAAAGACACCAGAAGTCTCAAGGTGTATTTCGAATATCAAAATGCTAGTCATCTCAGTCAAGCTTCCAGCTGGCAAAGTTTACTTACTAAAATCATGTTCACCAGTAACATATACTCATCTATGGTTTTCATAACTTTCAAGATAATTAACTGCTATAATTCTTCCCTTAAAAATGTACTGTTTTTTCCATGTTATTACATATGCCAAGCACAATAAGAAAATTAAATTGCAAGAATAAAATTAATGTGTTTACTTGAGCTTTTTAATAGAACAGTATCTGTGCTAAGGTAAAGTGATGCGACCAGAGTTCAGAGTCAAAATACCTTTTAGATCAGATTCACAAGGATTGTCTCCCCCCACAAGCAAATAGTAATTTAAATGCAGAGATATTAAATATTAATTATAGCAGGAAGGATTAAACAGCTCAGCATGGTCTTTCTCCCAACATGCAGAACCTATCCAAAATACTCTTCGCTTCTGTTTCCAGCTTTACAACAACTATTCCCGGTGTCATACTACTACTATCAATGATGTTGTTGCAA
The DNA here is from genome assembly GCA_009867235.2 of Psittacus erithacus. Taxonomy (NCBI): domain Eukaryota; kingdom Metazoa; phylum Chordata; class Aves; order Psittaciformes; family Psittacidae; genus Psittacus; species Psittacus erithacus. The sequence goes on along the minus strand of WYDI02035743.1, from coordinate 20,834 downwards.
ATAAGTAAGCAAACAAAAAAGCTATTTTCATTTCAGGCTTCATTAGAAATGGAAGTGAAGAAACATCAACACTTATTGAATGGAAATGGAGTCAAGTATTGGAAAAGCAACATCAAAGTTCTCAGGGAATCTTTCAAATACATCTCATCTTGCTGCTTTCCCATACATCTTGTGCCTGTTATTGCATCAAAACCATGACTGGATCATTTGAACTTTTGCGAGAATAGCTGCTCCAAGTATCTGAGATATGCAAGGTCATATAGTTCAGGAATGGAAGAAACAAGTATCAGATAAGCTTTGGAAAGGGCAAATGCAACTTTAAGATTTCTTAGTAGAGATCTTCCCAGCAGATACAGATCAATAGCACTGCTGAGGATAGCATGCAGTATGATGCTGCATACAAATCTGTCCCGCTATTTTCAAAAAAGGAGAAATGAGCCTAAGTTAGAGCTGTGCCAGAACAATGAAAGGAATTATGGATCCAGTATTTCATGAGCAGAGGCTGAAGAAGGCCACTGAAATGAAGCCTGAAACAGGATGTGATTTCTCTTCCGCAACAGATATATAGGGGTTATATGACATATCAAATATTTTTAAACAACCTGTCTGCTTAGATGTGTTCACTTAATATTCAGAAAAACCAGCATTTTCAGCTATCTGAGGCATCATCTCTCCTGCTATCAAGTTGCAAGAAGCGCTCTAGTTCTGCTGGTGGTCACGGCTTTACGTGTTGAACCCTACGTCTTTCTGCTTCAGTTCTGCTCTCAGGCTAATTTATATTTTCTATTATATCCAGAAGGTCACCACATGCAGAAATTTACAAATTCATTTAATAATTTTAATTAAATTTAATTTTTAAAAATTTCTTTCTCCAAGTCAAATGAAACCATTCAAAAATCAGTTATCTTGAGAACTACAGCTATCATCTCTCTAGGTAATTAGTATTTCTGCAGGTACCTATTGTTTATAGATAGCACAGTGCCTTTCAAGTTTCTTTCAGACAACTTCCACGTTTCTGGAAAATTTCTTTTCCAGCTGGATAATAGCTGGGTGTGGTTTTTTTTTTTTATTTTTTTTTTTTTTTTTATTTTTTATTCAGGGCATGCTCCTATTTTGTGTTATTTCTGCAACTATTTGAAGAAATTGCTCAGTGCAAAAGAAAAATTAGAAGAAAGTTCATTTAGCATCCGGATTCTAGCACTGATTAACACAAACTTCTGTAGAATAAGGTACTTAGTTCTAAGTGGCTTGTATGACTTTTTTGTAGATGTATCTGATGTCTCTGTGAAACCATGTCTCACACATACACTGTGTGAGAGTTACTATTACTCCACACGAGCATCAGATTTCTAGTTTCACCATGCATTGTACTGTATTTATTCTTTTTATGACTACTAAAGAGACTGTGATTACTATTCCTCACAAAGGTTAAGATTTAACTAATGCATCTTTAGTAGAAAGCTTTCTGAAGCTAGAAACTTGCTAATTAAGCAGAAATTAAGTAGAAATGCTAGTCAAAAGACTTTAAGATGCAGGGAGATAGGACATGATATCATCTCTCACAAGTGAATGCCCCATCATAAAGAATGAGAAAGCAAAATATTTGGAGCTGTAATTTTGTGTCTTATGTTTTTCCCTTCTCCCTGAGGAAATTAGGAAGAGGCTGTAGTGTCTAAAAGACAACAGAGGCATGATAGATTCCATCTGTGGTTGAGAGGAGATGACATCCTGACTTGTAAGGAAGAAGAGAAGAGGCAGCTGAGATTCTGAAATATTCTGTAACCATGAAGGGACAAGGGCTACAGAAAAATAAGTTCCAGGATTGCATTTGCCCTTTTCACAGCAGCTATCATGCTGGAGAGTCATTGTCTAGGATCATCAGCTTTTAAAAATACAATTTCTCTTTCCCTACTGTTACCAATGGATGAAATCTATTCTGAAAGAAATTCTCATTATCAGTTCACTTTGACTTTGAACTCCTTGTTCCAAATTTCAGCCTTTTCTCTTTGCTAACCTTTAAACTGCTACTGGGATTTTTTTGTGTGTTCCCCCCCTCCTCTTTCTTTTCCCTGCTGGATGCCAACACTGACAATCACCCAATGGGGCCAGCTGTCTGAGTCCTTTTCTATAACAGATTTTTCTGGTTTGTTTTTCTTTTTTTTTTTTTTTTTTTAAATAATACCCTGTAGTGACATCATTCTTGTTGTTGCTATTTTAAGCTTTAGTGAGTTAACAGAAATAACTTTCTACAGGTCTACTGCACACTTGACTCTCGATGCACTTATGCATTCTCAATGAAAGGCTCTCTAGGTGGGTTTAAATACATTTTTTTTCTTATGAAGATCTAGGCTAATATTCATAGCTCAAGGACTTTGAAGTCAGGGTCTTCATTACATACGTGGCCAAGGAACTTTGAACAAACTTCCCCTGAAAATCGTGTCTGTAAATTGTTTTAATATAATTATAAAAGCTTTTACAGGTAAAACACTAATTGGACTTCATTTAAGCTACCATTTGAATGGAACTTTGCCCCATCAGCCAGTAGGTGGAGATGTAAGTCCAGTAATTACTGCAGAAACCAGCTCCTTGGCAGTCCTTGGTCCAATTGAGGGTTTGTATAATATAATTTAACCGAGGTTAGATTTCTTAATAAGCATTAGATGAGACAGATGAAATCTGTCTGTAGATAAGGCCCATCTATCAGCCTTCCTTGACACAGGTATTCTTACAGCCTATGGTCAGCTGTGCCTGCTGAGCTTAGAAAGCTTTCATACCCGACAAGCTATTAATGAAAATAAAAAGGCAAAAAATTAAAAGGCAATCAAAAGACATATTTCCTATTACCTGACCACGTGTTTTAATATTTTAAAATACTTGGACATGTGGCAAGTATTTTAAAAAAGCTTGATCAGCATTCCCTTATGCCACACTGAAAAAAAAGGCAGTATAAAAAATTGTACAGTCTCAGTCAGCCTAATACCCACATTTTGAAAAGTTTTGAGTCCTTCCATGTCTACAGAAATTATGAGCATGTTATTACCTTCCAGTAGATATATGAATGGTCTTAAAGTATTACCAGTTCCACTGAGACAGTCAAAATACTCTGTTTTGGAATTAAAGATTTATGAATCGATTAAATTATCATTACAGGAATTCAATACTGGGAACTGGTTGCAGTAGCAATAGTATCTTGTGATTTATAAAAACCTCAGGAATGGAAATGCAACTACAGTAATATAAGATAAAGTGAAAAATTAAAACAATATAGCTGGACATTTATAATAATTTCATTTTGGTTATGCTGTTTGATTTAAAGTCAAATGAGAACACCCCTGAAATATGAATTATCTACATTGACTAGTTATATATATTGTAAATACCACTAACAAAAGACTATTCTTCCCTGAGTGCCCTTTGAGCAAGTCGGGAACAAAGACTGTGCTTCGAACACTTTTGCTGTTTAACCTGTCATTCTGTCAGAAAGAATCACTGCAAAATGGGCTAGGCATTAAAACCTACTGCAAAGCAGTGAGCTGGGGATTTGAAACATTTCCTGTGGGTGAGAACTCAGGAAGTTTGCTTTCCTTCAGTGTCTTCTGGGAGTCTCCTTGAAACCACTACACTGAGGTCCCTGGGCAGTGGTCTGAAAATACTGCTCCAAATTACTTTTTTCCCCGCCGTTTACCTTTACCTTAGGTACTCTGAGAGGTCCTTTGAATGTTCACAATGGTTTGAAAGGCAAAATGCTGTTACTGTTCTCCCACTGTGCTCCTGTTTATCACCATCTGTTCTACTTCTAAATTACTGCATGTCCACAGATCATTTGTACTCATGGGAAAACAGAGTGGTTATTTGTCCCAGCACAGAAAAGCCAGGGAAGTTCTGCAGAATGCCTGACCTTTCTGCTGGATAACCAGCCTCCTCAATCCTTGCAGGCACTTCGTTCTCCATAGGGGGCAAATGGACTTGTGTAACTTAAAGCCTACAGCCCCTCTCCAGCACTGAAAATAACACTGACACATCAACTTAACAACAGAAAACATCAGAGGGGTTTATTTTTCAAGTAATTCACTTGAACAGGTAGCTGTCTTTCCCCAAAGGAAATAGGCATTTTTAGAAATGAACAAAGGTGATACATGACTCTTCTTCCGTAGTAAAGGCCACTACCTTGGCACTTCATGGAAAAACAAATGTCAATTGTTTTGAGCCTTATTTGTTCCTGCCCTCTCAGATACACACAGAATCTTATAATAAACTAACACAGCAAATTTTGGAGTGTTTATCATGATTTTCACCCTCACAAGTTGCTGGAGGCAAATGCCTTTGCTTCTTGACAAAACTTGTCTTCCAGCTAGAATGATGATATTTTGGTTAATTACATGAAAAGAAAACAGATGCCAGTGTGTCTGGGGATAATTCAGAATGTGATCTTGCATGTCTTATTTCTAAGGTCCTCATCACATCAATACCTATAGTGAACTCCGCTAATGATGTAAACAAAATTAGTATTAACTCTCTTTTTCTCATTCAGGTTCTTAGATCTGATTCACAGCTAACTGCCAGGGTTAACTACTACAGAAATATGGAAGAGAAATAATTGCTGTCAGAGAGATGCAAAAACTGCTGGTAGCCATTACTAAAAAGCAATCACCTATAACCCAACATCAGAACAGAAATTTTCTTGAAAGCATATCTGCAAACATTGTCCTGCATTTGACTCAGTTCAGTGTTGCATTAAAACCCTGCATGGCGCAATTCAGTAACGCTACTCCATGGAGCTTTAAACAGGGCTTTGTAGATAACTGTATTGGTTTGGAACATGTGCCCATGAGGTCTTAGACCTTGGTGTCAGGTCTGGAAGGGACCTGGAGAGACAGCTGCCATTATGCTATAAATTCAAAGCCATCTAGAACATGTGGAGGAAGTCTTTTGTGACATTTTATAAAGGTGTCCTTTGCAGGAAGCAAGGCTTCCACATCTGACAGAATTTCCACAGCCACAGAAGTGGTACATGCTGCATTTTTGGCTGACAAATTGGAGGAACCACTGGATGCATTGTTGGAAAGCCAGAGACTTCGCATATCTTGGTTTCTGGCATGGACCAAATAGACATTCCTGCAAATCAGAATTTAGAACAGAGTTTGCCATTTGCAGGAACTTCAAATAGAGCTCAAATAACATTGCAATAGGCTGTAAAAATTGAACGGTTAGTCAGAATGCAAAAACCTCAGCAAACTGGAGAAGTGAAGTAAAGGCAAAAAAGAGATAAAATTCAAAATGTTCACCTACAAATATCATGCTGATCTAGGGATAATGAAGGCAGATCACCTTTTTGGACACTGCACTTCAAATAGATATGAAGAAAAATACCTTGCCTTCAGACACACAAAATCTGAATTACAAGAAGGGAATGATGAACTCTTGGCTATATACCAGTTCTGCAGAAACTGCTGTAGAGGTTACACCACAGCACAAGCCTGGCATAAATCAACAATATCAAGGAAACGTAAAAAGGAACACAGTCTCTGAGACAGACAATGTCACCTGCATATTCTACTAGACAATGGTAAGGCTTTGGCAGTATCTGCTTTCAGTATGGAAAAAGTCCAGAGGACAGCTAAGAATAATCAGAGATCTAGAAAACACGACTTACTGAGACTGAAAAAGCAAAAATAAATTACTTGAAAATGAAAAATGAACTGATCTGACATGAGTCCTCAATTATTTAAAAGGTCTTCTCTCAGTGTACAGTGTATATGACAAAATATAAAGGGGTTAACGCTGTGGCAAGAAAGTTTCTAGTTGGATATTGTAACAGTACTGAAACACTAGCTATACATAAATTTCTTCCCAGCCCCATCTTTTCGTGTTTCCAGCACAAACTGCATTGGCAGCTTAATTTCTTCAGAGTGGAAGGCAGAAAAACCTCTTCACTTCAGGGCTAAGGGAGTCCTATGCCAAGATAGCTGGACAGTCAGAATTATTCTATGGGGACAAAAATAAGAAGGTATACATTGGCAAGTGAAGATGCTTCTATGCCATATTTAGTTGGTCACTTCCTCTGAAAAAAGGACCATGGGCAATGGAGAGGAAAGGAAGTAAAGCATTGTGGTACTGTGGAGTATCTGACAGACCCTATCGAGTAAGGGAAGATGACACACACACATAGCCCCCCAACCCCAACTGCTCATACTGGACAGATGTTAAAGAGTATCAGTTAATATGAACCAATGAGCATGTACAGAACATACACCAATGCACAGAAGAGGTTTGGCAGAGAGGGGTCTGACAAAATTAGCCAGTTTAGTCTTTGTTCTCTCTTCTGTTTGCAGCAAGTGTGGCACTAGATCGAGTCCTTAGACAGAAATTGGTCTTAGACAGAAATTCTTTAATAAAAACCCACAACAACAAATAAACAGAAATGGAAGTGGATGCATCGGTTACACCTAACTTTATGCAGGTAAACACCATAAAATTAAGAGAAGAGTCTTGGCTTTCCGTTTCTTAGTACCAATAGGTGTCACCAAATCCTGCATGAAAGTTCTAGAGCAAATTGCTTGAAAATACACAATTAAGAACAGAAATAATTATTTTAAAAGGGTGATTTCCTTTTTTTTTTTATGGAAAATTGTTTGGACATGATTTCAGAATTTTGAATGCCAAGTCATCTGTATCAATAGCATGTTGATAGTGTTAAATAGCTCATGCATATGCACTGAGCAGCATCTTTCTGTGTTCTTCTTGGCCATCATCTGTCTTTTTTTCTGTAAAGAAATATTAAATTCATGTCCAGAAACTACTTAGTTTTCTACTTATTGGTAGTTATGGTGACCCACTCTACGAATTTGCCTCAGCATATGTGCATATACTGTCAAGCTCTAAAGTTAATACTTGCGTGAAGTAGCAGTCTAACAGCTCTAGAAACTCTGCATTCAAGATGAATTATGAACATTTTGAACAAAATGAGTTCTTTTTCGTCTTGGAAGGCATAAGTTTGATACGCAACATTGAAGTGTTGCGTATCAAACCTGAATCTACCCATTTCAACTACTATGCAGGACTCGAATAATCCCGAGTGACTCTTGCGAGGTTCAAAAAATTATACCAGCAATAGCTTTTTATCCTTGGTTGTTTGGTTTTTAGTGATTTTTAAATTTTATTCTGACGTGTTACACTTTCTTTAGAGTTCTCTCTTCTGAACTGGCCTTCAGAGAAAATGTACTGATTGTACAGAACCTCTACACTGAATATGCCTGTCTTCACTGTGCTAGTGCTATAGGTGGATGGCAGTTTGTAAAAGCTATTGTTATCTCCACTAACAGTCTTCTACAGACCACAGCTTGTAAAAACAATAAATCAAGCCTTTAAATTACACAAACTCACACTGGTTGGAAACGCTTCTCTGCAGAATAATGTCTTTGTATCAAACATTCCTGTAGCACAGTTCTAAACTGTAGATTATACTTAGGCTTTATAAAAACACACGATTGTTTCTGGTTGCAAGAGATTTTATGAATATGTTCACAGGCAGAAATCAGCCATAAAAGACAGCCTATAAAGCTTTGGGAGCTATAGAACAGAAGTCATTGTCCAAAGCACTTTCTAAACTTTGGAAAATGATCACAGAATTGTAAAAGTGCTTGTCAGATTTGAAATGTAGTCTTAGCAAAGACTTTCTTTGCACCAACATGTTGTAAAAAGCACACATAAGGACTGAAAGTAAGGAGCTGCAGAAAGAGATTGTTTCTGAGAGTACGTCAATTCAGAAAAAAGAGCACGCTGACAACAGCTTGCATAATAATAATATGATTTTAGATACGCAATTTGACAGAAAGGGCCACGTAATCTTCCTGGTTACTTTAACGTCACACATTACATCCAAGTTTGAGAGTCTGTGATGAAAGGGAAGAGAAAAATGTACTGATCACCTCATTTTTTCCCCTAAGCATGTCCAAAATTTTACCAGAAAGTACATCCATAAACCATAAGCAGCCCCTATAACTGTAAGACCTCAATCCTATAACCTTTGCCAGACTCATACGCAAAGTAGACTTGCAATGGTGGAGTGCTTCCTATTTTATAAATAGGAAACTAAGTACAGGAATTAAAATGCCTCTTCAAAGTTGCTTCTGCTTCCTCGGCTAACACAGTATTTGTCAAACTACTGTCCTGGTCCTTTGCTAGAATAATATGATTCTTCAGCTTTGTCTCCTTTCAGTGACATCTGGAGATAACAGCTTTACATCAGAAGGCAAACAAGGAACTCTTGGAGGGCAAAGAGTGATCATAAAACAAAAAACCTAACTTACCCAAATAGGTGCTAAAAGTCTTGGCATCCAGTAAACAGCACACTTCTCTCATCAGTTACACTTTCTATCTTGAGTTGCAATTCAACAACAATGCTGCTAGATCTCAGCTGCACTTTTCCTTCTCTCCTGAATCATAAAGTTACACCACCATAAAACTGCTCCAAGGAGCTGTGCAGCCCTTTCCTACCCTAGTTGATTGGTGCTACATTAATCCTTTCCATTATTTTGTGCTTTTGGTTTTGTTGTTTTTTTTTTTTCAAATAGTTTTTTGAGTTGAATTGTTGATGTTTTCTTGCCTGGTTAAGGATACGCTGCTGCTGGCATGGATGCACACTGATGCCCATTTTCAGATCAGGCATGTGATAACATGAATTGACGTAATCTAAATGCTGCCAGGAAGTAAAGGGCAGTCATCCCCAGCAGGCCTGAGCATATCAAACCTCTGTTTTGAACTTCCACAAAGCTTTTAGCCCAGACAGGCTATTAAATCATACAAACTGACATGCTGTATATCACAGTCCATTATAGTAACAAGGTTACCCTATTAGTTTAAGTGGCAATCGCTTGGGTTAGGCAAATTTCTCCAGAGACTAGAGTGGTTGCACCACAGAAACAGCCACACAAGAGCACACTCTTATATCCTAAATCTACATGTCCCATAAGGGCATGCTTTCAAATCTCTGCTATGATAAAGAAACAAACCAGTGAGAGACCATAAGCTAAGGTCATCCTTGCCACAAAGGAGGTAAACATTTCTGGTCCTCCCTGTCTATAGACTAGAAGATAATTTCCCAAGTCACCTCAAATTCTGCTAAATAATCATTGTCCCTGGATCTAGACAGTAAGCATCATCATGACATGGTGATAATTGTCTGACAGTTTCCCAAAATACATCAGAACACCAATTTGCTCTGTGTCTTTTATACAACCCTGAATGCATCAGAGGAAAATAGCATGAAGCCCCTTCAGAATATATCGGGGTAGTCGTACATGAATCACAAGAGAAAAACCACTACAGCCAATTGTCATGAACTGCAAAAGTGGCATGTCAGTAGAATGCAGTATAAAACTTCTGCTGTTTCTGCGGCACATGAAAGAGAGAAATTGACAAGGAGTTCACAGATTTAGCCTCTGGATGGGAAGGCAACATTTTATAGGGGTGAAGTCCAACTTTCATGCTTCTAAGGATTCAATGCTTCCCGAAAAAACAGCAACACAGATCTTTCAGAAAACCAGATAATCTTAAAGGCTACACAATATCCATTTATGTAAGAGTTGCTAAACTTTCTTATACACTACAATAAGCACAGAAAAATAGACAGTAATTCACATAGCAGCTTCAATTTAAAATACATTTTATAGTTTGGTTCAAGCAAAACCTATGGAAAACTTGGAGTGGCCGATAACATACTACATGTGAACCAAACTGATATATTTTGGAGATGAATGCAGCCTAATCCTAATGCCCTTATAAATTGGTCACCTGTCTCCCAGGCTGGCACATCTGTACCAGAATTTGACACTGAGTAGGCTGGATGCAGTACAGTCCTAAAGTCATAAACATCAAGCCAAATCATGGTGTAAAGCTACTTGTCGTGAACAGCTATAGATTGCCTGAGGATGGGTGTGTGTGCACATCAGGAAAAACTGAGATCTGAAATGAAACTTCAGGTTCTATCACAGCAAAGGGTGGAGATGGTGCTGAGTGGCACTGTAAATGTATGAACAATAAACCATGCCCACGCTCACACCACAAATGGATGAGAATGTCTAGATTCTTCACATGAGGCATTTCAAACTGGAAGACCATGTCCAGGTAGATAGCATCCACTAGGAGAGTACCTGTCAAACAGTAACCAAAGTGGAGTACATTTAAAAAAAAAAATATAATAAAAGCAGGGAAAAATTGATTCTAGAAACACTGCCACAGGTGGCGTTGGAGCCCATGCTACTGTCACACCAAAAGCCTATCTGACACCACTTTAGTTTACTGCGTCGACAGCAAACAGCTGATGTTTGCTGCAGCAGTATTTATCATAGAATGGTTAGGGTTGGAAAGGACCTTAAGATCATCTAGTTCCAACCCTCCTGCCATGGACAGGGACTCCTCATGCTAGACCAGGTTGCTCATGGCTGTGTCCAACCTGGCCTTGAACTCTGCCAGTGATGGGCATTCACAGCTTCTTTGGGCAACCTGTTCCAGTGCCTCACCCCCCTCGCAATAAAGAATTTCTTCCTTATATCAACCTGAACTTCCCCTAATGAAGAGTCCCCCTCCAGCATCCTTGTAGGCCCCCTTCAGATACTGGAAGGCTGCTGTGAGGTCTTCATGCAGCCTTCTCTTCTCAGCCTGTCTTCATACAGAAGATGCTCCAGCCCCCTTATCACCCTCATGGCCCTCTTCTGGACTTGCTCCAACAGCTCCATGTCCTCCTTCTGTTGGGGACACCAGAACTGTACCCAGTACTCCAAGTGGGATCTCATGAGTGCAGAAAGCAAGCCATATATCATTCAGATAATATAATTCAGATAATATAATGACTGGTCTTTGGGCATCCATAGTTTGACCTGGTTTTATGTACATTAGTTCTTAGGCTACTGTGATCTTTTCTGCTTAACACATGCACTGAGCTGGCATTTTAAGTCAGGGAAAAAACTCATCAGCGCAATTTTTGGATCACGTACCTATTATCTGCTGGTGTTTTACTAAAAATGCTGGCAGTTCTCCAGTTCATTAAGGATCAGCTCAAATCTGATGCTGCTGGCAAGAAATAAAGCTATTAGGATACCGATAGTAAAATATTTAACCTAAATAAATAAAAACCCCCAAACCCTACTGCTTAAAAAAAATAACATAATGACTGTGGTGCTGGCTGAAGTAATTTCTAATTTTAGTGTATATGCACAGGAAAATTGTTCTGTCTCTTAAATTCTGTAGAACTTGTCTTGGTCAATTAAATTGCTGATATCTAAAATAGCTTGTAATTTTTACCGTACTTGTTGTAAGCAAGGTATTAAAAGCTCGAGGTGTCAACAGAGGAGGCCCTAGGAAAAAAGCAGTATTGACCATGAATTAGAAAATAATTAATTCCCTAAGCAAAATTCATACTTGTCCTGGGTTCAGCAGTAGCAGTCATTTTTCTTCTTCTTAGTAGCTGGGGCAGTGCTGTGTTTTTGACTTTTGGCCTGGGAACAGCACTGATAACACCAATGTTTTTAGCTGCTGCTCAGTAATGTTTACTCTGACCACGGACTTTCTGAGTCTCATGCTTTGCCAGGGAGGAGGGGAAGCAAGGAGGAAGCAGAGACAGGACACCTGACTCAAACTAGCCAAAGAGGTATTCCATACCATAGCACATCATGCCAGTATAAAAACTGGGGGCAGTTACCCGGAAGGCTTAGATCACTGCTCGGTTGGGCTGGGTATCTGTTGGTGGGTGGTGAGCAGTTGTATTCTCTTCCCTTGTTATTTCCCTTATCATTATTATTATTGGTGGCAGCAGCAGTGGTTTGTGTTATACCTTAGTTACTGGACTGCTCTTATCTCAACCCGTGGCAGTTACATTATTTTGATTCTCCTTCCCATCCCTGCAGGAGCTGCGGGGAGAAAAGGGGAAGGAGCTAGTGAAGAGCTGCGTGGTTTCTGAGTGACAGGCTGGGCTTGAACCACGACAATACTGATTATTTAAATACATCTATACTCTCACCATTATAGGCAGAGAGTACTTTTAAGCAAAGTTATTGTCCTAGCTCCACCAGCCTTCAATCCTGCTGCCATGTGTGGGGTTGGACATAGTGATTCATGTGCAATGCTGCTTTTCCATCTGCATTACTCTGATGCAGATATTGTGATGGGGAAAACAAAGGAAGCCTCTCATTGATTTGTATAAGAACTAGGAAGCCTTTTCACCTCTCTGGGAAAACAAGAACTCATAAGAGATTACAAGGCACACTGTCCTTTATGTTATTCCTTGTGAAGCCATTTATGTGTCTTATGAATGCAGGCATGGCGAGATGAGTATCAACTGCTGCCAGGCTGATCGTAACAACAGTTCATGCAAAGCCACCACATCTGTTCTGTACTGCACAAAGTCATGTCTGTTCTAGAAAGTGTCCTACAAATTCATTCTCTTCAGTCCTTTCTTGTCTTTGAAAGATGCATACTACAAACTGTAAATGGGTGAAACAGCAGATAAGTAACCCTGGCAGTATAGAAGTTTTACTTATATACAAACTTTGAATGCTGAACCAAATTACATGATGTGCTAGGTGGCTTTCAGTAAGTAGCAAGAAATTACAGCTGCTCAGAAGACCAGGAAGACTTGTGGAAAAGAAAGGCAGGCTCTAGAAGCTCTGGAGTGCTATGTGATTGTACTAACTGCGTCTGTGTTGTAGAGTGGTCACATTGGCAGCTGATGGAAAGTATTTCATTGGGACTTACACTAATGCAAGATGAAGACTGATGAGCCTAGATGGAGATAAGTAAAAAGGAACAAGCAGAATAATGAAAATAAGCCCACTGAATGCCACAATTACTTATTTCTCCCTATACCCATCTAGTCATTCCCTGGACATAAGGGTCAATTTCTGCATGAATTGGATCCATTACTTCAAAATAGAGCAGAGTCTTGGACAGAGACAGAAGTTTTCTGTTGCTATTGTTTCCAGGTTTTGTTTTAGGGAGGGGAAAATGCTGAGTTTTAAACTGCCAAGACCTGCAGCAGTTTCAGCCAGGGCTAATGACAGCATCAGAGCCAGTCCTGCTGCCAGCCCTGCAAGGATCCAAGCTCTGTAAGAGCCCTGGAGACATTGCCACATTGAATCATGTCTGTCTGTCCTCTCTGCTGAAGAGGATTAATCCTAGCTGATCCTTACAAGAGAATAATTAAAAGAAAAAGATCGACTTTTGTGAACAGTAGATGATCATTCCTGTGAATGAGCTTATGTATACAATACTGGCTGGCTTATAAAAATTTATTTACAAATCAGCTTGACACTGTTCAGGTTTGACAGCTCTGTGTTTAAGTTACAGCAATACATATACAATAGCAATATCACCAGTCATAAGCAAAGCATCTGCTGGAAGAATGTGGACTCAGCTATTGATGCATGCATTGCATCAATCTCCAGCAAATAAAACATTAAACTAGAGTCTGTTCAGTGCTCTGTGGAATAAACAGAATAACTGCAGTCACATTCACTCCTTGTCCAATGCCAATAATTTCTCTTAACTACCAGTATATGCCTCTTTCTTTAATATATGACCACTGGGCCAGAAAAGATGTGGAAGGTTTGTATTTCCAGGCACAGCTTGTGAATCCTGCAACTTGCTACCCTGATCTTTTTCCTAGTTTTGAGGTTTCATAAACATGTACAGAAGTTGTTTGCTACTATGACCTTCCATTAGTATGAAATGGCCCCTACATGGAAATTTCTGGTCTTGGATTCTTCTGCTACTGTTGACTTCTTTGCTTGCTCTGCTTCATGTTCCCACTCTCCCCTTTATCACTACTTACTCAAAGGGGTCGCTGGGATCAGCTCTCTGGAGCTCTGGAGGAATCGGTATTCTTTTGTAGTACATTTCCCAGTCAAAAGCTCCTCGCATGGCATCCCCAGCCTGTGCCTCGTAGCCAAAGTGATTGTGGTCAATGACATCGATCATAGGACACACGATGGTTTTGTGGTTTAGTGCAATCTGGTCTGAAAAATGAAAGTAGAAAATAGGAAATGGCATGTCTAGTCAAGCCATCTATCATATTACTGCAAAGTGAATCCCACAGGTTTTTCTGATGTTTGAAGATTGCTTGCTTTGTTCCCTATGGCCCCCAAATAATTTCATTTTTCAAATCTGTATCAAACCTTTATCTGAAGTGGACTTAATGCAGTTGGGCAATGATTAGAAGCATTTACAGTTCTTTAAAGGGAGGCATACCCTGTGAGACCCACAGAAGTCCAGTCATCTATATCTCTGTCACTTTGCTACTCTGAGCTGTCCCCAATCTGTCAGCTACAAGCCAGTAAGCAAAATGTAAAAATACTCCTTCAGATGTGGGGAGTGTGGATGGCAAGCTCCCATGAGAGAGATTTGTGTTCCTAAATGTGAATCTCAGCCCTTGCAGCCATTCAGCTGCTGTTCCTGTGGCGCTAGCGTGCATCAACTTTGAGATCAAAAGCTACAAATTAAAGACAAACTCCAACATGAACAAAGCAGGGCTTGCATCGTATGTTTTTGTACCAGTCTGTGAGATATAAAGAAGGCCCCACAGTGTTGTTCTTATTTATTTTCCAAAGAAAGGAATTTCTTTTTGTTTTTTTGGAAAAAAATAAGGGAAGTGTGAAGCTAAATCAAATTCCCACTTCTAGTATAAGGGCAGGGTGAGCCTAAGTCTGCTTTGGCAATTCCTACTGCTTAATCCCACACAGCTCCTCAGAAAAGAAACAAAAGTAAAGAAGGCATTCCAACTGCAGGAATAAGCTGAAGAATAATGGTTTGAAATTAGGAAGTACAGGGAAAATCTGTACTGTAGAAAACCTATCTGTGAACTCCTGAGGAAACAAAATCTTAAAATTTCAAGTATAATAAAGCTTTTCTGCTGAATGATAGCCTAGTTTCTTACATTGTAGGGAGTACAGGGAAAACTTGTTTTTTTGTTTTTAAGGATTAGACTTCACTGGTGCTTGATAATGCCCTAAAAAAAAAATCAGAGGGCTGACTGCAGAACAAACACTTAGACAAGAAGGCAGGTAATCGTGGTGTAAGGAGTAGTAATACAGACTCTGCTGCTGTGCTTCTGAAGGATTAAAATTAAGAAAAAACATTATTTCAGTGAAACATCTGTAGTTTTCATATTTCTTCTCGGTTGCTGTTTATAGACTGTCCAGATGGGTGAACAACGCCAACTGCTAGTGAGAAATTATTGTGCTTGGAAATTCAGCAAGTTTTTATATTCTCATCCTTTAATAGTGAAATAAATTTAATGCACAGGCTCTCACAAAATTATAGGAAACTCATCTCAGACATAATGGCTGCATTACTGTTGCTATTGCCAAATATAATTTCATTCACTGGTATACTATGTAGTGCTATCTGTAATCATTATGTAAAGTCATTTTTGCATAACCTCTTTCCAGTGATGGTCCTGCTAATAGTTATAATAATTTGTCTCTGATCCTTCCTTTCTAAATTGATTGGAGGAAAGAAACTAAATGGGATTGATTTGGCTGGAGCAGGTCAAAGGTAGACTCATAATACATTAGCATCATTCTCTTGATCTTTAAAAGCTGTAGCCTTAAATAGACTGAAGGATTGGAACTCTCCAAGTCACACACAGAAATAGCCAGGGATAAAATTATTTGAGGGATGACTAAACTCAATCCCAGTCTTTATTTATACAACTCTGCAAGAATTTTGCAAGTAAGATGATGCTTACCTGCCTGTTCTTGTGTGTTTCTGCAGAACCTACTTCTCAGCCCACAAAATGTTTTAAAGAAGATGAGGAACCACAGGAATATTTTGACTTTTGAAGAAATCAAAGTGTTTGTAGTTGTGCACAACAATGGCAGCAAATCAAACTTACAGCCTTAATGTTTCTTCCGGTATGCCTAAAATAATTGATTTTGCATACATACTTCTTAGGCTTAGATGTGAGCCCAATATGAATTTAGAAAAAAGGTCTGTAGGGCTACCTTACATTTCATAAGAGTGCTGGTACCATAGCTTTACAGATGTGAACATGCTGCTGCCTTTGCCAGCCACTGCTCTTTATCCCACCTGCTCCTCTGCAAGAAACTGAAAGCCACAGCTGAAATACATTACAGTATTTCTTTTCCACTGCATTTACTCATCATCCTCTCACACATTCCTATGTCCTGAATTCCTACGTTCTGAAAATTTCTGTGCATTATTTCAATGCATGTGTGCTGCAATTAAAGGGAAGAACAGAAAGATAAGCATCATCGTACATGTAAAAATCTTGCAGATTTGAGGGAAAGCCTAGGAGCAAGAGGAAACATCATTGCACAGAGCTTTCTCCCTAGCAGTTTTAAGCAATATATGCATACATATTTGAATTCAGCACTTATAGTATCAAACAGAGTGTGCATATGTGGCAATAAACAGAAGTTTTCAATATTGGATAAGTCAGTATCTCAAAAACCTGGGTTTTATCTTTATGAGAAAGACGCACTCCTTTAAT
This sequence comes from Psittacus erithacus, assembly GCA_009867235.2. Classification (NCBI taxonomy): domain Eukaryota; kingdom Metazoa; phylum Chordata; class Aves; order Psittaciformes; family Psittacidae; genus Psittacus; species Psittacus erithacus. The sequence goes on along the minus strand of WYDI02035743.1, from coordinate 4,330 downwards.
TTTAAGTGCTGGTTTCAAATTGGCCTGGTTAAAGCAACAATGTCACATTGCAAACACTCTTATTTTCCTAATTGAATATGTAGTTACAGATGGTGACAACATTTGAATGGCTCAGCAAATTATCTCTTGTTATCTGAGTTGTAATAAGTAGTTGTACTCAGTATCCCCACTGGCAAGTGATGCATTATATAATGTTGTGGAGATGGCCAACTATAGCTAGCAGGTATCTTGATAACTTGCTAAGCATGATCTAATCATGATATAGTTTTAAGTTTTGGTCAGAAAAAAACCCCTATTTTAACAAAACTAGTTCTGGTAGCATGTGGCATTACTAATCTATCTATTGTCCATCTCCCCTCTTACTGCTCCCACAGCAACATCAGCAGGAGGAAAGATATGCCTTCATCTTTCAGCTGGTTTCCTGCTCAGCTTCTTACCTGCAGTGACAGTAATTTTGCACTAGATTCTGAACTGCAGCAGCTAAAGCCCAAGTCACATCTTTCCTTCTGCTGACTATATACTATTGAGGAGTGATAACAAACAGCTGTGTTTGCCAACATTTTTACATGACCACAGCTACCTGCTCAGTGAATACTAGGCTAAATTCTCTGAGATCTGAAAGTTGTTTTTCTCAGTTTAGAAGCCCATTTAAGCTGAAGAAATAAACCAAATAAAGCTTAAAGAAAATAAAGAAAAACCATTTTGCACCCGTTTTTAAGAGAACAAAACAAAGGACTGTAACTGAAACCAGCTGTGGCTCAGCACCACAAAACTATTTAGATATCTAACAAGTACTAAAATAACTGTCTTCCTGACAGTCAATTCTGAAAATATAAGTTAGGTAACTAATAACTTTGAGAACTGTCTTTATCTGGTTGCTTTTGGTTTTCTCAGCACCTCCTAGTCCTCTAACTTTCAAGATCTCATTTTGAACAAAACCTAGTTTGGAACAGTGGAAACCACTGCACCTCTTCAGAGGCAGCTCCAGAGCAGGGTGGAACTGCACTCCTGTTGAGGATTTCTCACTACACATGACATATAAATCAGAGCTAAAATAGGGCAGCTTCAAAGCAATAAATACACAATATATCCTCTGTTGTGGTTTCCTTGAATGACACCCAGTCACATGCAGTGCTGAATGAATCACAAGATAGATATTTAGATAAATACTTGCAAAAAATCATTAACTTTACTATCATTAGTAACTGGTTTTCCTCTGATTTCAGTATAGCAAATATTTGCCACCTATTGGATATGAGAAAGTTTTCTCATCCTTTTAGGAAAAAAAAAGGCACAGGGCACCCTTAAAAGCTGTGTGTTCATTCTCTAGTTGTCCTTCTTCATGTAATACTCCACATTTTCTTTCAAAATGATGCCTATTGATTCTGGGTTCCAGTATTCTTAAAGATTAATTTCTAGATCCTCCGGCTGGTTAGCTATGGGTATTTCTACTATATGTGAAAATGAGAATGATATGTGGAACATGAGAACTAAGCAGAACTGGGACTTAGTCCCTGATGAAGCCTCTCACCTGTCCAGTTCTCTGGCTTGAGGCCGAGGGTTGCAATCATCAATTCAATACCCAACTGCAACCTAACTGCAGTTATGAATCCTTTGTGACCATTCTATTTATTTTTAACTTTTTGTAGTGTGAAACCCAGCTAGACGTACCTTCATTTCAGACAAGAAATCAAGAAAAGGAACTGGCTTTGCAACTTGCAATTTTCCCACGTCTAAGTTAGCAAAATAGAATGCCTACATCTCATCTGCAGTAATGTAGCAAAAGATTTCAGGGGACAAGAGTGAGAGTCTTCTGGAGATTTTTTCATTAGTAGCAATGTATTATGCACAGTGGGGCAAAATCAGAAAGCAGAGGAAAGGTGGCTGTATGTGTAGAGTACTCCAGAGTGTTTACCATCTATTTGTTTGTAGATGTTTGTGGAAGGCTTCTTGAAACTTCTTTCTGCTCCTTTATACTATTTAGGCTCTACACAAATATGGAAGCTTTTTAAAAGAATGCTGATGCTGTGTTTAAGGGCAAATGGAAACAAGAGAAAAGATCGTATGTGTAATTTGATAAAGAAGCTAGAAAGGATATAAATTTGGAATTTTGTCCATTATTTTGTTACTGATCTGAAGAAGAAATATTAGTTACTATGGTTGGTTTTGGTTGGTTGTTTTGGGTTTTTTTTTCGTTGGTGCTTTTTTTTTTTTTTGGTCTCAAGTGACTGTTCATTAGCAGAGCATCATTTCTTCTTGACTGCGAATACTTTATCACCCTATAATGTGGCCAAACAGTTCTAGCAATAAAATTCAAGAAACAATAACCATTAATTGGTGAAAACCTACCTTGTCCTGTACTTATGACATCCTCTTCTAAATACAGATGTCTTCCACAGTAAACTCAGAAATTTTCTTTGTTTTTGCTAGCAAAAAAGCACTCACTTTGCAAAGCACGTACTCTTTGCATGCACTCAAGTGTGTAGAAAATAGGACATTGTTTCCTGAAGTGAAATCCTAGACTACAACAATTGATTCTTTCCATTCCTTTGACTAATGGAGCTTTGCTGGCTGCAGCTGGAATCCAGCAAAGCAGTCAATAGCAAATCATTCTTTCTGAGCTTCCTATTGTGAATGCAGTTGTTATTGGATTTAACTCTGAGGTCCTGGACACATTTACAGCAAAAGCTGTTTTAATGGAATGTGGAGGACTAAGAAGGAGTACAATACCTGCATAGCAAAAGCTTACAGGCATATAGTAAGGGCATACCATACTACTACATTTAGTAGTGTACTTTGTAGCAGTAATAACAAAATAAATTGTAACTGTAATAGGCCAAAATGATATGTCAAAATTTTACCAGCTGTTTATTCACAGGAACCATAAAATAGAACTGGTCGCATTTTTCAGAGTTCTGTCTCATACTGACTCTTCAGAAACTGCAGAGAGCTCCAAACACTTCTGTACAGTATAAATCCTGCTTATTGTAGGACATGTCTTTGAATGCTTAAGCTATACTGTATGGTCTAATTTTAATGGCTGATGAATGCTCATACACTTACTAAGCAAGGGAGGCAGCCAATTCACGTTGACTTCGCAATGGGAATCCAGAAATGTCAAGACTTCTCCTCTAGCCAGTGAGGCTCCTAGCAGTCTGGTCCGAATGAGCCCTTCCCGTTTCTTGGTACGTACAATCCTCACTTTGGCAAAACGGACCATGTATTCCTCCAGCTTCTCTTTTAAATGTTCTAGAAAGAAGGGCAAAAAAAACCGTCAGTGGTGCCAGGCCTGGAGGAGCCAACAGAAAGACAGGCTGGCATATAATCTGCAAGCAGCTTATCTACTTCCATCTTTTGTCACTTCAAGTCCTCCAAAATCTGCCACAAATCCTTCCTGAGACAGTTTGGAAAGTGTAAATGGTCTTTATTTTATCACACAGAGGAAGACACAAAGGAAGAGTGTCAACTCTGGACCTTTTACTGCAGTTGCTACTGGCAACCTGCCATCCACGATATAATCACAGCCAAAACAACTGCAGGATATTCATCCATCCTCTGGTTCCTGCAGCCCAAGGCCAGAACATTCTGGCATGCTGTTTTATAAACAGTGCCCTTTCCAAGTGGGTTTCCTATATCAACTAATTATGAAGAACTATGCATGGAAAGAAATTTTTTAAAAAGTAAGCATTAAACTAGCATGATTTGGTTGTTTTTACAATGGGAAGGAAAACAGACCTGAAGGAAGATCTTAATAGCTGGGTGCCAGCGTGAAGCAAATGGACAGCTGACTTCCTAATAAAATTAAGCTGCAAATGTAGAGTAATTGATAGGTTCTCTTATCTGCATAACCCAGGTCTGTTTGTATCACAAACCAGCATCATTGGGAACATTTTTTCTTCTGACTAGAAACACACACAAAATCATAAAAAACCCCCAATGATAAAAGACACCCTACAGTTTTGCCTCTTCCTAAATACATCTACAACAGAAATCCTGATCTTTCATCTTTGATATAACACCTCAGCTTGTCAGAGTCATTACTTTGGAAAAATCTGATAATTTCATATGGCAGGGAAAGAGAGAGAAAAGCCTAGTGTTCCATAATTAAAACTCATGATAAGCCATATCTAGTTATTCCAGGGGTTTCAAACTAAGTCTCACTGAAATGTGTTTGCCAGGTGTCGTGGTTTACGCTTAGTCGTAAATTAGAAAAGCATATAGCCTGCTTGTTTTCCCCCCACAACCTCCCAGAAGGATGGGGAGGAGAATTGAAAGAATGCAACTCCCACGGGTTGAGATAAGAACAGTCCAGTAACTAAAGTATAACACA